>ONZH01011696.1:0-183201 GCA_900303285.1 Rhinella marina
TCATCAGGGGCTAGGCAAAGCAATACAATCTTGCAGTCAAATAAAAAAACGGTCTGCAAATAAACAGACCTGTCTATTTGATGTGGTGTGACGCCGTTTATGCAGCGAATATCTAATATAAGAAATCACAAAAATCCTTATTAACAATGGTATAAGAACAACATGTAATCCCACAGCGGCTAGTCAATCACATGCAAACCGTCCCTCTGTGAATTAATGTTCCGATAGCATTAGTCACAGAATCAAGGCCATCATAAACAGTATCAGGGGCGGACACAGACAGCAGAGGGCCCTTGTGCAAGGAATGTGTTTGGGCCCCCCCCCCCGTTCCCAAACCAAATTCTCAACCTAACCTATGGTGTCCTAACATTACATACAGCAATACAAAACATACAGGGTAAGGCTACTTTCACACCTGCAGCACTACGCTCCGGCCACCTGATTTGGCAGAGAATGCAAGAAATTGGCCGGACACAGACTCAGTCATGCAGAGGTTTGTGTCCTGCTGATTCTCTGCATTTTTGCCAGATTGTGGCCGGATCTCTGCCTGACCCCATTATAGTTAATGGGGCCGGCGGGCATTCTGTCTGCATCCAGCAGTGCCGGATCCAGTGAATTCCAGAAGGCTGTTCTCTGCTGGACCAGCCTGCCAGAATCACCAACTCAGATGTGAAAGTAGCCTAATACAGGTCCACATACCTCCTACATCCAGTGACGTCTTCTTAGATGTAGATGTTCTCTTTCCTCATCTTTTCCTTTCAGACCAGACTGCCATGATGATTTCTTCCAGCCATCTCTTCTCTCTGTGGAGTTTGACAAATAGACATCATAGTTTCCTACTTTTCTATCATTCTTCCACCTTCTTGAACTCCTCATCCTGCCACTCCCCAATACTGTGCCCGCTGTGCTCCCCAAAACTATACTGCAGAAACAGTCCCCCTCAAATACTACCGCCTTCAGTAATTAAAATAACTGCACCCAGGAAAGTGTCCCTGACACTAAATTATAACCAAAATGTTCCCCAAAAATAACTGTGCTAAGCTGATAGTAATAGTCCCAACAATAGAAATAATTAGTGCCCCCGGCCAGCCAATGTCCCATAGTGCCCTCATAATGTGCCAATGCCCCCTACTATGTACCCAAAAAACCCTCTTAGTGCCCCTATACAATGACCCCAATAGTGCTCCTCTCCCCCCCTTCTCCATAGTGCCCCCATGTCTGCCAGAATATAAGATAGGGCCCCCATAGTGATCCTCGCCCTCCATAGTGCCAGTATATATATAGGGCCCCCCATAGTCGTCCTCCTCCTCCAGAGTGCCCCCCATAATGCTCCCCCTCCATAGTGGCCCCCCATAGTGCTCCTCCTCCGAAAGTGGCCCCCCATAGTGCTCCTCCTCCATAGTGGCCCCCCATAGTGCTCCTCCTCCATAGTGGCCCCCAATAGTGCTCCTCCTCCATAGTAGCCCCCCATAATGCTCCTCCTCCATAGTGGCCCCCCATAGTGCTCCTCCTCCATAGTGGCCCCCCATAGTGCTCCTCCCCCATAGTGCTCCCCCTCCATAGTGGCCCCCCATAGTGCTCCCCCTCCATAGTGGCCCCCCCTAGTGCTCCCCTCCATAGTGGCCCCCCATAGTGCTCCTCCTCCATAGTAGCCCCCATAGTGTTCCTTCTCCATAGTGGCCCCCCATAGTGCTCCTCCTCCATAGTGGCCCCCCATAGTGCTCCTCCTCCATAGTAGCCCCCATAGTTTTCCTTCTCCATAGTGGCCCCCCATAGTGCTCCTCCTCCATAGTGGCCCCCCATAGTGCTCCTCCTCCATAGTGGCCCCCCATAGTGCTCCTCCTCCATAGTGGCCCCCATAGTGTTCCTTCTCCATTGTGCTCCCCCTCCAAAGTGGCCCCCATAGTGCCTCTCCTCCATAGTGCTCCTCCCCCATAGTGCCCCCACTGAGTGCCAACTTAAATAAAAAAAAATTAACAGTTATACTTACCTCCTTGCCTCTGTCAGCGACGCGATGCAGGCCTCTTCCGGCCTGTGTCCCGCGCTGTACGGCTCAGGCGGCGCGATGACGTCATCGCGCCGCCTGTGCCGGCCTCTGATAGGCTACAGGCCTAGTGCCTGCAGCCTATCAGAGGAACGGGGAAGGGACACGCCTCTCCCTCCCTTGCCCCGCATTATCCATCTGTATCGCCGTCCTAAGGACGGCGATACAGATGAATATAGAGATGAGCGCTTCCAAAATGGAAGCGCTCATCTCTACCTGCCGCCGGGAAGAAAGGGCCCCCCTCCGGTCCCGGGCCCCGGTGCAGCCGAACCGGCTGCACCGCGGTATGTCCGCCCCT
Organism: Rhinella marina; assembly: GCA_900303285.1. Lineage (NCBI taxonomy): Eukaryota > Metazoa > Chordata > Amphibia > Anura > Bufonidae > Rhinella > Rhinella marina. The sequence continues at coordinate 2,343 of ONZH01011696.1, forward strand.
GAACAGTATAACATTGATCCACATATATAGCATAAGGTACTGCTTGCAAATATTGGGGAGATGCAGTCTATTATATTGTAATATCTGGTACTATACTGGGTTAAACAGGCAACAAGAAGCAAGATGGTAACTTAAGGCTATGAATAGGCCTAAACGCCCGAACAGCGTAAGACCCAGTACTTGCATGTCCCCATGATGAAAGCGTGACTGTGCCAGATACCGCAGATGATGGTATAGTTGTAGGGGCATATACCATCATGGTATAGTTGTAGGGGACTATACCATCATCTGCGGTATCTGGCACAGCCACGCTTTCATCATGGGGACATGCAAGTACTGGGTCTTACGCTGTTCGGGCGTTTAGGCCTATTCATAGCCTTAAGTTACCATCTTGCTTCTTGTTGCCTGTTTAACCCAGTATAGTACCAGATATTACAATATAATAGACTGCATCTCCCCAATATTTGCAAGCAGTACCTTATGCTATATATGTGGATCAATGTTATACTGTTTATGATGGCCTTGATTCTGTGACTAATGCTATCGGAACATTAATTCACAGAGGGACGGTTTGCATGTGATTGACTAGCCGCTGTGGGATTACATGTTGTTCTTATACCATTGTTAATAAGGATTTTTGTGATTTCTTATATCAGATATTTGCTGCATAAACGGCGTCACACCACATCAAATAGACAGGTCTGTTTATTTGCAGACAGTTTTTTTATTTGACTGCAAGATTGTATTGCTTTGCCTAGCCCCTGATGATCCCCTTGGCCGGGTGAAACGCGTTGGGTCTCTATATTAAGATATACATCTAACAGCAAATAATCCTTTACTCTGTCCTGAATTTTGCCCTGCTTTTGATTATCAGCTATCAGGCGCATGTCTGGACAGATGATAACTTTATTTTATTAGTTGTTTTTTGTTTTTTGCAATTTTATTTCCTTCACTGGTGTGGTGCACTTTTTCCTTTAGGTCATAGTGTGGTGACGGTTATTCCTGTGCCAGGACCTTAATAGGGACTCTAGGAGGTTCCAGGCACGGGATCGCCCCTATCGGGGCGGCCATTCCGTCTTAGGTAGGGACGAATAGTACACAGGGTAATAATAGGGCCAGTTTTCCACAACAGGCCCAATACAACACCCATCATTGACCATCGACTATTCTATCTTCGTCACTACATTTATTCTTGGCTTATTTACTTATTTTTTCCTTTGTTATTTGTTTTGTAGTATTTCGGGTTGGCCTTGTACCAAGTATTTTTAAATATAATGATTAAAGGTTATTTTTTAGGGTAATTCTTCTGTGATTATTCATGTATTCTGTGACGTACAGAAAGTGTCACCTGGACAGTATATACGGATGGGAGCTAGTGTACTGAACTGTGACACACAGAAAGGTTACACACAGCTGAGTAAAAAGGATTTGTATCACTGAGCTAAAACAACTGAAAAAATAATTTTTTTTATTTATTTATTTTTTTTGGGAACGTGACGTGCAAGAACTATGGTAGGATTGACTGACACCCTGTTAACGGTGGCTATTTAGTCTGCGACCCAGACAAATGTCGCACAGAGAGTTTTCTGGATCAAGCGGTAGATGATATTGGTAGCAAATGACTTGGTTGTATTGTGTGACGTACAGAAAGTGTTACCTGGACAGTATATACGGATGGGAGCGAATGTGCTGAACTGTGACACACAGAAAGGTTATACAAAGATGAGTAAAATGGATTTGTATCACTGAGCTAAAACAACTGAAAAAATAATTTATTTTTTTTATTTTGTTTTTTTGGGAACGTGACGTGCAAGAACTATGGTAGGACTGACTGACACCCTGTTAACGGTGGCTATTTAGTCTGCGACCCAGACAAATGTCGCACAGAGAGTTTTCTGGATCAAGCTGTAGATGATATTGGTAGCAAATGACTTGGTTGTATTCTGTGACGTACAGAAAGTGTCACCTGGACAGTATATACGGATGGGAGCTAGTGTGCTGAACTGTGACACACAGAAAGGTTACACGCAGCTGAGTAAAATGGATTTGTATCACTGAGCTAAAACAACTGAAAAAATAATTTTTTTTTTATATTTTGTTTTTTTGGGAACGTGACGTGCAGGAAATATGGTAGAACTGACTGACACCCTGTTAACGGTGGCTATTTAGTCTGCGACCCAGACAAATGTCGCATAGAGAGTTTTCTGGATCAAGCTGTAGATGATATTGGTAGCAAATGACTTGGTTGTATTCTGTGACGTACAGAAAGTGTCACCTGGACAGTATATATGGATTGGAGTGAGTCAGTGCTGAACTGTGACACACAAAATGGTTCCACACTGCTGTGTGCAATGGATTTGTATCACTGAGATAGAACAATAAAAAAAAAACAGGGTTAGATATGGCGATAGCTGCACTACTAGTGCCAGCCAGCCAGCCAGCCTAGCCAGGAGACAAAAAAAAAATTCTTCTAGCCCTTAGAAGGGCTGTTGGGTTCTTTGTGGGTGATTCCTGCCTAACTGAGAACTAAATTCAGGCCCTAACACTGTCCCTGAAAGGCAGCAGCTCTATCCCTAACGACATCCAGACGGCATCTGAGCCGAGCGCCGCGGCCAGTCAGTAGTATATTTGCAGGGTCACCTGATCAGGCCAGCCAACCCCTGCTATCGACATGTAAGGGCCCCACGTGATGCTGGGTGTACTGTAGAGTCTCCTGGCTTGTGATTGGCTGTGGTTATAGGCGCCAAAAAAGCATGATGCGGAAGTTGCCATTTCCTCGAGCATGGCGAGATACTCGTCCGAGCTGCGAGTACTTACGAGTACCCTAATACTCGAACGAGCACCAAGCTCGGACGAGTATGCTCGCTCATCTCTAATCCTAATCCCATAAAGTTAAAATAAGAACTTCAAGTGAAAACCGAGTTCAGATAGATCAATATGGCAAAAAAATCATTATAATCCATATATATATAATTTGGGTTTCACTCTTCCTTTTTTGTTGCATAATGAACCAGGGCAGTTTTGCTGAAACACTAATAACTTAATTTCATTCTGCTCATCTCTACCAAAATGAGCTCTACCGAGTTTTCATGCAGCTAGTGAAACTGTGCTAAATTTCTACTGTCTGTAGAGGCAGATATATTTTACCTAGTGATATATCACACCTTGAATACTTCATACTATAACCTTAGTGTTTAACCTCTTTCACATGGTCAGTATTTGGTCAGTATCTTGCATCAGCATTTGTAAGCCAAAACTAGGATTGCATCAAACACATGGAAGAGGTGCAAATCTTTCATTTATACATTTTCTCTGTAGGTTCTGCTCCTCTTCATGACTTACAAATACTGATGCAAAAACCTAATTAAAACACTGCCTCTGAAAGGGTCCAATCACATGGTGAAATTTGCTGGTGGAATTTTGAAAGCCAAAATTCCCCCAGTAGCCGAGTGGTGTCTGCCTCCCATAGTTTTCAATGGGAGGCAGTGTTGGAGTTCATGGGCTGGAAGTAGCCAGTAGCCACACCAAGAAGGGACATGTCCTGTCTTGGTGCAGTGTGCGGACAGCCATGGTTAATCCTGCTTTAGTCCTTTCCCTTTTCTCAAGCCCAAAAAAGCTATAGAGACTAACAGATCTGTGCAATATCCACAGAAAGAGAGAAGGAGAGAAAGAGAAAGAAAGAAGATAACTTTGAATCTGCATAGCCAAGCATAGGAGTCAGTAAGGTAATCTGCGACTACAGCCATTCAGAACTTACTGCAGTGGAGGGAAACTGTTAAGACACACTTCACACTTGGACATGTCCTGGCCAGTCGTGCCTTTTAAACCGTTTCCCGCAGTGAACACTACAGTCATTATTACCAAAGTACTGTTGCCTGTCATAAATTCTGCTGAGAGAGACTTTAGCAAGATAGTGTACTAAGAGGACCATAACTCTCCTCCTTGCCTAAATCCATACATTGCTATCTGGGAGAGAACTGCACTGTGTACAGTTGGAACCGTGACTGCTATACTTGGATGTACTACAACCTCTATTTTTGACTACAGTAAGGAGAAGTAAAGAAAGATGTTTCTTCTTCTACCCCTGGTCTGGTTTTCTGACAGCTACACCATACGCTGGCCATTGCACTATGCACACCCTGCCGTGCACCCATCCAAACACCTAAAATCAATGGCACCCCAGCTACCATCAGACAGAAGCCCCAGAACCAGGGTATGCCCCGGAGCAGGAAAGGTGCTCCCTCTTTTCACTGCATAGCTCTAGGGAGCCACTGTGTGAGGGCAGCAGTGATTAACCATTACAGCCAGAGGCACTACCACTCTCGTCCTCCAGTTCCTCCTGGGTCACTGCAATAATATTGCCGCTGCTGCTTTATGGATCCCTAGTTAAATTAATGTGTGATCAGGAAATGACCTATTGTTTAATGCACGTTTTCAAGTTAAAGGGGTTGTATCATTTCAGCAAATGGCATTTATCATGTAGACAAAGTTAATACAAAGCACTTAATAACGTACTGTGATTGTCCATATTGCTTCCTTTGCTGGCTAGACTCATTTTTCCATCACATTAAGCACTGCTTGTCTTCAAGGGTTGTGACTATCCTGCAATCCATCAGTGGTGGTCGTGCTTGCACGCTATAAGAAAAAGCAGTGGCCTCTCTGATGGCCGGGGCCAAGCGAGTGCGCATAGGCACACATGCACAGCAGCTGTTATCCTGGCCACTTTGTATCTGTGCTGCTATGGTGGCTGTAACCCCTGGAAATAAGCAGTGTATAATGCAATGAAAAAAAAATGAATCAAGCCAGCAAAGCAGGCAACATGGACAATCAAAATGCATTAGTAAGTGCTGTGTATTAGCTTTGTCTATATGAAAAATGCAATTTGCTGAATAGAGACAACGCCCCTATTGCTTTGATTACTGCTTTGCACACTCTTGGCATTCTCTTGATGAGCTTCAACAGGTAGTCACCTGAAATGGTATTCCAACAGTCTTGAAGGAGTTCCCAGAGATGCTTAGCACTTGTTGGCCCTTTTGCCTTCACTCTGCGGTCCAGCTCACCCCAAACCATCTCGATTGGGTTCAGGTCTGGTGACTATGGAGGCCAGGTCATCTGGCGTAGCACCCTATCACTCTCCTTCTTGGTCAAATAGCCCTTACACAGCATGGAGATGTGTTTGGGTTCATTGTCCTGTTGATAAATAAATGATGGTCCAACTAAACGCAAACCGGATGGAATAGCATGCCACTGCAAGATGCAGTGGTAGCCATGATGGTTCAGTATGCCATCAATTTTGAATAAATCCCCAACAGTGTCACCAGCAAAGCACCCCCACACCATCACACCTTCTCCTCCATGCTTCACGGGTGGGAACCAGGCATGTAGAGTCCATCCGTTCACCTTTTCTGCGTCGCACAAAGACACGGTGGTTGGAACCAAAGATCTCAAATTTGGACTCATCAGACCACAGATTTCCACTGGTCTAATGTTCATTCCTTGTGTTCTTTAGCCCAAACAAGTCTCTTCTGCTTGTTGCCTGTTCTTATTAGTGGTTTCCTAGCAGCTATTTTACCATGAAGGCCTGCTGCACACAGTCTCCTCTTAATAGTTGTTGTAGAGATGTGTCTGCTGCTAGAACTCTGTGTGGCATTGACCTGGTCTCTAATCTGAACTGCTGTTAACCTGCGATTTCTGAGGCTGGTGACTCGGATGAACTTATCCTCCGCAGCAGAGGTGACTCTTGGTCTTCCTTTCCTGGGGCAGTCCTCATGTGAGCCAGTTTCTTTGTAGCGCTTGATGGTTTTTGTGACTGCACTTGGGGACACTTTCAAAGTTTTCCCAATTTTTCGAACTGACTGACCTTCATTTCTTAAAGCAGGGGTGGGGAACCTTTTTCCTGTCGAGGGCCATTTGAAAATTTTCAAAATGATTCGAGGGCCGTGCAAAATTAACAACTTTTAAAATTTTATGCAGCATGGTGGGCGTTGTAATCCATATGAAGGTGTCCATAAGCTACCTGTATTAATGATTCATGTCATTTTGGACAGCGTCCTATGGATTACAACCCTCACTATGCTGCAGTAAAATTTTATGCAGCATGGTGGGCGTTGTAATCCATATGAAGGTGTCCATAAGCTACCTGTATTAATGATTCATGTCATTTTGGACAGCGTCCTATGGATTACAACCCTCACTATGCTGCAGTAAAATTTTAAAGCAGCATGGTGGGGGTGGTAGTCCATGTGAGGCTATCCAAAAGCCAGCTGATATGATCTCTAATGTAATTTTTGCACAACTTTACCAGAATTACAACTCTAACCATGCTGCATTTTATTGCAGCATGGTTAGAGTTGTAAAACTGGTAAATCTGTCCAAAGATTACATTAGAGATCATATCAGCTAGCTTTTGGATAGCCTCACATGGACTACCACCCCCACCATGCTGCTTTAAAATTTACTGCAGCATGGTGGGGGTGGTAGTCCATGTGAGGCTTAATAGACATTTTATTTGGGGGACCGGACAGGACAGGGCACAGGCCCTACTTACAAATTGACAGGGGCATGAATCTGCGGTGGCGGGATACGGGCTGCGGGGTGACAGGGCTGCCGGGTTACAGCGCGGCAGTACTACTGGCGCGCTGAGGATGGATGACTGCGTGAACAGTAAGCAGGGAGCGCGGTGACGAGGTGGGTGGGCTCAGGGGCGTAGCTAAAGGCTCATGGGCCCTGGTGCAAGAGTTCAGCTTGGGCCCCCCCCCCCCCCCGCCTAATACAGCGCCCCATACCTCTTATATCCAGTATAATACAGCCCCATACCTCTTATATCCAGTATAATACAGCCCCATACCTCTTATATCCAGTATAATACAGCCCCATACCTCTTATATCCAGTATAATACAGCGCCTCATACCTCTTACATCCAGTGACGTCTCCTCGGATGTAGATCTTCTCTTTCCTCATCTTCTCCTTTCAGACCAGACGCCATTTTTCAGCCATTTCTCATCTCTGCAGTTTGACAGAAAAAAATCTTAGTTTACTACTTTTCCATCATCCTCCCATCTTCTGGACAAATCATCCTACCACCCCCAGTACTGTGCCACTAGTACCACACAGATAGTGCCCTTCAATAATTATTGGCACACAGTGTCCTAAAATAACTGCGCCCAGCAAATAGTGTCCCGTAATAGTGTGAACATAACGTCCCCCAGAAATAACTGCGCTGATACTGTGCCAGGGTGCCCCCACAGTAATAGTGCCCCCCACAGTACTAATGTCCCCACTGTGCCCCAGAAGTAATAATGCTTCCAATGTGCCAGTAAGAAGTGCTCCCCACCCATAGATGCCCCCCAAATTATGTGCCAGTAAGAAATGCCCCAATAATGCGCCAGAAGTTCCCCCCATTGATTCCCCCTCAAAATCATGTGCCAGTAAGAAATGCCCCCAGTGCCCCCATGTGCCAGTAAGCAATGCCCCCATGTGCCAGTAAAAATGCCCCAGTGCCCCCTTGTGCCAGTAAAAATGCCCCCATGTGCCAGTAAAAATGCCCCCAGTGCCCCCATGTGCCAGTAAAAATGCCCCCATGTGCCAGTAAAAATGCCCCAGTGCCCCCATGTGCCAGTAAAAATGCCCCCTCAGTAATGCCCCCCCATGTGCGGCCCCAGTGCCCCCAGTAAAAAATGCCCCGTGCCAGTAAAATGCCCCCAGTGCCCCCATGTGCCAGTAAAAATGCCCCCAGTGCCCCCATGTACCAGTAAAAATGCCCCCAGTGCCCCCATGTGCCAGTAAAATGCCCACAGTGCCCCCATGTGCCAGTAAAAATGCCAACAGTGCCCCCATGTGCCAGTAAAAATGCCCACAGTGCCCCCATGTGCCAGTAAAATGCCCCCAGTGCCCCCATGTGCCAGTAAAATGCCCACAGTGCCCCCATGTGCCAGTAAAAATGCCCACAGTGCCCCCATGTGCCAGTAAAAATGCCCACAGTGCCCCCATGTGCCAGTAAAATGCCCACAGTGCCCCCATGTGCCAGTAAAATGCCCACAGTGCCCCCATGTGCCAGTAAAAATGCCCACAGTGCCCCCATGTGCCAGTAAAATGCCCACAGTGCCCCCATGTGCCAGTAAAAATGCCCACAGTGCCCCCCATGTGCCAGTAAAATGCCCCCAGTGCCCCCATGTGCCAGTAAAAATGACCCCATGTGCCAGTAAAATGCCCCCAGTGCCCCCATGTGCCAGTAAAAATGCCCCCAGTGCCCCCAATTAGGCTACGGTCGGTGACTGCTACAATTAAAAAAAAAAATAATAAAAAAAAAAATAACACTTATACTTACCTCCATGGTGCTGACAGCGATGCGATGCAGGCCTCTTCCGGCCTGTGTCCCGCGATGTACGGCTCAGGCGGCGCGATGACGTCATCGCGCCGCCTGAGCCGGCCTCTGATAGGCTGCAGGCCCAGTGCCTGCAGCCTATCAGAGGAACGGGCAGGGGAGACGCCTCTCCCTCCCCTGCCCCAGTACAATACAGGCATCTGTATCGCCGTCCTGAGGACGGCGATACAGATGACTATGGAGATGAGCGCTTCCACAATGGAAGCGCTCATCTCCCTCTGCCCCTATCTGTGTGCAGGGCCGCGCCGCACCTGGCTAATTGGCGGTGCGGCCCTGCAAGTGGCAAGGGGGGCCCTCGGGGGCCGGATTGGAGGACCTCGCGGGCCTGATGCGGCCCGCGGGCCGGACGTTCCCCACCCCTGTCTTAAAGTAATGATGGCCACTCATTTTTCTGCTTTTTTCTTGCCATAATACAAATTCTAACAGTCTATTCAGTAGGACTATCAGCTGTGTATCAACCTGACTTCTGCCCAACACAACTCATGGTCCCAACCCCATTTATAAGGCAAGATTAAACCTGGCAGGGCACACCTGTGAAGTGAAAACCATTTCAAGTGACTACCTCTTGAAGCTCATCAAGAGAATGCCAAGAGTGTGCAAAGCAGTAATCAAAGCAAAAGGTGGCTACTTTGAAGAACCTAGAATATAAGACATATTTTCAGTTGTTTCACACTTTTTTGTTAAGTATATAATTCCACATGTGTTAATTCATAGTTTTGATGCCTTCAGTGTGAATCTACAATTTTCATAGTCATGAAAATACAGAAAACTCTTTGAATGAGAAGGTGTGTCCAAACTTTTGGTCTGTACTGTATATATATATATATATGATTACTTTTCAGCAATTATCTCATTATCATCACTGGCAGAATTACAATGACAGCTATATATAGATAAAGCAGCATCCACCATTTCCAATAGTGAGAGTAGTGTGATAGTCACAGCTTATCTGCTCCCCTTCCCTGCACAGGTCACAGTACATGGCTAGAAAAGTCTTCTGTAGAAGTCAGTGAACATGTCATGCCCATTTTTGCTGCTGTAAAGCATATTTCTAAATTCTGTTAACAGCAGCTCAGGCAATATGGCTGTCCTTGCAATCAAGTACAGAAACTAGATATTTTCATTGCTGTGCTCCATAAGAGGAGCAGAACAAGGAAAATAGAGGAAGCAAATTCCATTGACTACAACGGAATTCCATTTCTGTTCGGGAACCTGTTTCTTTACAGAACACAAAAAGTCATGCATGCATTCAGGGTCTCCAATACCGATGTGAACAAGCAATTTCACATATAGAATAAGAAAATAAAATCAAATTAAAAAAAAGAATATGTGTCACTGGTTTGAACTGGTAGAAATATTATAGGTGATCCATTCCTTTTAGGTTAAGGTACTCCTTGCTGTTTTTTTTCAGTGCTCAATTAGAGATAAGTGAATTTCTTGAAATTTGTTTTCTGATTCGTCAAAGCTTTCAAAAATTTGATTTGAGTCTGAATAAATTCTACTCTAGTCAAATATTCTCCAATTGTGGAGGAAAGAAGGTGTAAACCAGTTCTCCTTCTAGAAGGACTAGAGTACTGGGTGTCCAAGCAGTGGCGTACCGCCAATAGCGGCAGACCACGCAACTGCTATGGGGCCCGTGGCAGGGGGGGGGGCCCGGAGTAAATGTAAGGCCCCACCCCCAACAATGTCTGCAGTTATTGATACATTTATGCCGCTCCCGTGGGCCCTGCTTCCCCTCTTCTTAGGTCCCCCTACCCCACTGTGTACACACAGTGTACAAACCAGCACCGATGTCCCTGACCCTGCCAGCACTGCAGCCAGGCTAGTGCTCGCTCTATTATTTCTGCTGGGCGCTGCACTGGCCAATCAGCATTTAGCAAGCTAAGCTCCTGCTGCTGATTGGTTAGTGTATCGCTCACACCAGCAGACAGAACTGAGTGGGCAGGACCTGGCAGTGACTCACTCACGCGCTGCCTTCTTCAGCTTCCAGCCTGCCTCTGAACTCCAGCAGCCCCCAGCATTGCCTGCCCCTATGTGCCACTGTCAACACAAAGTAAGTTGAATGCTGCCTGTGCTGTGCCTCTATGTATAAAAATACTTTATAGTGGAGCCAGAGGGATAGTTAGTGAGGGAAAGAGGGGTCCTAGCAGCAGCAAGCAGAGCTCTTGGGGTGGGGGTGGGGCACACTATGTTCTGTTCTGTATGTAACTTATAAGGCTTATCATGTGGAGGACATTGTGCTCCAGCCTTCCCCCACCCCATGAACTCTGCTTGCTGTTGATGCTCATATAGAGGATAGTGTAACCATCAACTGTGGGATTGGGGGGGGGGGACTGTTGCACACTAAGCATCAACAGCAAAAAGAGTTCAGATGTGGGGGGATGGGCTATGTCAGGCTTTAGCAGAGTGGGCACAGGCAGGAGGAACGATGTCTATGTGGGACCCTGCCTTGCACTCGCTCAGCTGTCCTCCCATACATATGGCGCCCTGTGCCACCTCTGCTAAAGCTTGACGTAGCCCATCTATGCCTGACTTTACCAAAGCAGACTGCTAGGAAAAGTGATGTGTGCTGTACACACAGTGAGATCCTTACTCCCATACAGTACTGGCATATCAGCGGTGTATGAGAGTATAGATTATAAAGTGCTATAGGCACCAGAATTCAGTGCCTATTTCTCATAGAGAAAGAAGGTCTTAGAAAATGTCATTTTAAAGCACTTACAATAGGGGTTAATAAACTTTATTTAAAATTTTAGGTACACTCTAACTTCTTTAACTCTTGAATGACCAGCAAATTTTCAATTTTTTGGTTTTTGTTTTTTACTCCCAGCCCTCCCAAAGCCATAACATTTTAATTTTTCTATTCACATAGCTGTATGATGACTTGTTTTTTCTAGGACGAAATGCGCTTTCTAATGACACCATATACGGTTGGGAAGCGGGGAATAAATTCCAAATGGGATAGAATTGAAAAAAAAACCCTTCCACCACATTTTTATGTTTTATTTTTACACCATTTCCTATGCGGCAAAACTGACCTGTTACTTTTATTTTCCAGGTCAGTACGATTATAGCGATACCACATATGTATAGGTTTTTTTTTGCATTTTAATACTGGAAAAAAAAAATCCTTTTGTTTTCTTTTCATAGCAATATTCTGACCCCTTTAACTTTTTTGTAGTTAGGTGTATTGAGCTATGTGAGGGCTCATTTTTTGCAGGGCCATCTGTACTTTTCAATGATTATTGGAAAATATGTATTTTTTTTAGTTACTGCAACAAAGTTGGTTAAGAAAAAAAATGATTTATCCCTAATGGTTTCATTAGTTTATTTATACATTGTATTTCTTTATATATTGGCAAATAGGGGTGTGGCAGGGGAGGAGCCAGGGCAGGTAGTGGGATGGGCTAGGGGGTAGGTAGTGGGCGGAGTTAGGGGGCCCAATTCAGATTCCTGCTATGGGGCCCAATGATTTCTATGTACGCCCCTGTGTCCAAGTATTACACTTCTCTGAATAAGATGGAGTACTCTTTTGTATGCTCTTTTTCATTAGGAAGACCAACAAGTATGCATGAGGAGTTCTGTAGTCCTGCTCTTCCTTTCTAGGAAACATATTTGCAAATTTGAGTACCTTAAATCTGCTGGCATCAAATAGTCTTAGTGTTCTTTTCTTTATGGAATATTATCAGAAAGCCATAGGTATGCAAATTAACTTTCTTCCAAAAAAAAAGAACAAAAAGAACACTAAGACTATTTGATGCCAGCAGACATAAGGTACTACATTTGATGCCAGCAGATGTACCATACTAAATTGTGCATATATGTTTCCCAGAAAGGCAGAGCAACGTTGTCTGAACTTCAATACTCCTTATCCAAACTTGTTGGTCTCCATAAAGAGAAAGAGCACACATAAGGCCTTTCAGCTCGCCAAGGTAATTTTCTCTTATACTGTAGCACCCATTACTCTTGTCGTTTTGGAAGAACTGACTTGCATGCCTTATTTCCAATGGAGTATTACTTGTGTGTCTGTGTTTCATCCAAAACCAATTACAAGAAATTCAGGTTCATTAGAATCTGAACTTTTGGGAAATTTGGATGGAATTCTGAATCAGTAGAATTGATTTGCTCATCTCTATGCTGGATTCATTCTAAGTGGTGAAGAAGAATTACACATACCACCTAAGACCTTCCTTTCATTGTAAAATAATGAAGCACCAGACCTAAGAGGTAAGCACAGGAATTGCATTTCTGTACTTCCTAAGCACTTGTTAAATGACCTCCACTAATATAGTCATTAACTCAGTGACTTGCAAAGTTGTTTAAATTTCTTAGTGAAAGAACAAATTAATAATCCTACTCAATGTCACAAAATCCTTCTGCTGGGGAAAATTCTATCATCTTCCAGATGGCAATCGTTAAAGTTTTTGTGCAGTAGGTACGCCCTGTCATAAGGCATTGCTGTAATTTAAGCCGCACGCTGGCAGAATTCCGCTAACAATGTGTCAGAGCTGAGATTACTCCACAGTCAGGCGTTGTGCGGGCTTAGTCAGAGCTCTCTGGAGACCTTCTCTAATGTGCTTTCAGACCACCTCAGCCGGTGTGTTTGCTTAACAGGGTTACATTCTAATGGAGATAGCTAAAATTAGCCTCAGCTTGCAATTTAAAGGACTCGTAGAGCATCACCTGCAGTTTGCACTTGGTGTGTCCTTCATGACATAGTGTCAATTTTAACTGTCCCATGAAATGTCATATTATTTTTGCCTGCCACAAATATTTTAACTACAGTGATACCTCCTTGAAACAAACATGCAAATTAGAAGATAGAATAAGAATATATGCTTGAATGGGTCTAAGAATAGGGATGATTATCTCAAAGGGTCTGTTACAGCATTTAAACAGATGGATAATAACGACAAAAGTGATCTGGGTCTGATCTTCTATATAAGGAATTTCTGTAGGACTTCAAGGTTCTGTATAACTGGAGAGAAAATGAAAATGTTTGGTGCTGCTTTTCCTTCTCCTTTTCATGACCTAGCAGTTCATTTGTCATTCATGTAAACTAGAGAGAATTCACTCTGTAAGCCAAGGTGAAAGCAATGAGATACTGGCAAGATTCACCGTAGACCAATGTGTTCTTGGCAGAGATGGTGTACTAAACGTTTTCATCTAATGCAAGCAAAAATTAACATCTGCCATCTATGGATATGCTGCATACATTTGAAGGCTATGAGTACTGGTTTACATAGGAGAGATGTGGCCCTATAGCAAAGATCAAACTGTGCCCCCTTATAAATTAAAAAAATATGGCTTTATAACATTTTGGGCTCACTTGGCCAAAAATATTACAACTTTTGACATTATTACATCACTTGCTCCAGTTTTGAAAAGTGCGTGTGTGCATGTGGTTATCTATCTTAAAGGAGTTTTCCAGTAGTACAATATTGATGGCCTATCATCAGCATAGGTCATCAATATGTGCCTGGTGGAGGTCTGTCTCCCAGCACATCACTGATTAGCTGTTTGTAGAGAATGTGGCACTCCACTTAGCACTACGTCCTCCTCACGGCATACCAAACACAACTCTATATATGTTATAGTGGCTGTTCTTGGTATTGCAGCCTAATACCATTCATGTAGATGGGAGCTAGGACTGAGCTGTACATAGGCAATGTTCCTGATGAACGTGACTTCACTGGCCTAAGAAGAGGCTGCAGTATGAATTGGAGGGACATGGCCTCTTTTAATAATTTAGTGCATGGGATTATGCTTACCTTTTCTTCCAACCTTAGACAGTTTTTTTTTTTATCACAATATATGTGTTCCCTCCCAGCCTTTTTTCTTTTGGGAAACATACTTAAGGGACCCATACCCATGCTGAGACGAGCGAATCAATTGTGTAGAGTAAAAATTTGGATTGTATAGAATTAGAATTTCATGCGATTCGAATAAATGATGACTGATTTGGAAATTTTCAGAAATTCATTCATTACAAATGATGACATTTTCAAACCATAATATAGTATTGTTAATGGGCTCATTAAGCTAAGTTCAACCCCTAATGATAAATGTTTTTGAATTTGCACATTTTAAATGTGCTTATAACTACAGATATTCCAGAAATAATATTCGGATGGCGCCACCTGCTGTTTTATTGAATAGCCTTGGTAAATATCCTTGGGTGGACACACATGCCTAGTCTTTCTTTTGTTTCTGTTCCATCTTGTATGTGCAGGGATCCCTGGTGTGGTGAGCTAGTGGCTTCTGAAGCTTCGGCGTCCTCTCTGCTTTTCGGAGGTGAAGCTGAGCAGCCACAGCCACAACCACAGTAATATTGTCGCTTATAGGTTCCTCGGCATCTCCTACTACTGTTGTTGTCTATGATGTTTGCTTTACATTTAACATCCTCTCATGTTGCATTTCTTCTTAATCCCCTCACAGGATTAATAGTGTATCTTGGGATGATGCTTGGTGCATTTGTTTGGGGAGGATTGGCAGACAAACTAGGGAGGAAGAAATGTCTCATCATATCGCTGGCCATCAATGCTGCCTTTTCATTCCTGTCCTCATTTGTTCAGGGATATGGGTTCTTCCTTTTCTGCCGCCTTATTTCTGGATTTGGGTAAGTACAGCTTTTATAATGTACTTGTGAATTATGATAAAAAACATGTACTTACTAGACTGTAGATGCTGCAGCAAAATCCTTCAGGTCCCCCTGTAGCTGTTAGAACAGTATCTTTTCAAACAATATTTCTAGATTTAGGGAGCATTCACACGACTGAAAGTATTTTGCAGTCCACAAAACATAAATCTGAAAAATATGGATGATGTCCATGTGACTTCCGTGTTGCATTAAATTTTTTGGTGGACCCATTGACTTCTAAAGGGAACTGCAAGTATAGGACATGTTCTATCTTTTGCGGACTGGACATACCGGAAAGCACATGGTCTTCCAAGTGATTTCCGCATCCATATGTCCATTCCGTAAAAGATACAACATGTCCTATTATTGGCCGCAAATGCAGACCACAGACCCATTGAGGTAAATGGGTGCACAAAAAAAGTAAATGCAACATGGACGTCACATGGACGTCACCTTATATTGTGGATCCATGTTTTTCGGACCTCAAAATACATACAGTCGTGTGTATGCACCCTTATACATTATCTGCAATATATATCTAGTTTTGTCTCCATTCTTGAATATATGAGGTTTTTAGTATGATTAATTATTACTTTTTTGTGATTTTAGAATTGGGGGATCCCTTCCCATTGTGTTTGCCTACTTCTCTGAATTCCTAGCCCGTGAGAAGAGAGGGGAGCACTTGAGCTGGCTTTGTATGTTTTGGATGATTGGAGCACTCTATGCCTCAGCAATGGCTTGGAGCATCATCCCTCACTATGGTGAGATGTTCCCAACCACAGTATTGTTCTATGAGCTGACCCATATTACACTATTTTATTGGAAGCGGTTTTAATTGGTTGAGTCATGTGCTGTAATATTCATATTCACTGGTATTTCAAGAGATTCTCCAACCAAAATTGAAAATATGAAAGTATCTCATCAGAAATAACCCTCTTAAAATGCTTGTAATCACCTGCCATTTGATGCAGTATTTTATGGTGGTCACTCAGGTAAAAGAGCTTATGGAAAGAGGTTGCCCTTTCATGATTAGATCCTCAATGGTACATCTCTGCAACTGTGGCTTTTGGGACAGAAGTCTTCTGCATCCAGCACAAACATGGATGACGCATGTGTAAAGAACAACGCACATGCGTAACTCATCATCCATGTACAGTGCTGTCTGGGTAGTCCTAGAGATTGATTCCTGTGGACCATATTATTTATGTTACAAAGCATTACCCTTGACACTCCACCACTGAATCATAGAAGCCTCATATATAAATGATGTAAACCTTATAAGTGAATACTCTGTTGTCAACAATGTATTGCCTTTCAGGATGGGGATTCAGCATGGGGAAGCATTACCATTTCCACAGCTGGAGAGTGTTCGTGGTTGTATGTGTGCTTCCTTGCATAGCTTCTATCATCGCCCTAAAGTTTATGCCAGAAAGTCCTCGCTTCTTATTGGAGGTAAATATACAGCTCTTATTTCTGAACTGCCTGCTTTATGTCTCCTGGTTTTTATGCATTTGGTCACTTTCACAAATGAGATGCCACTGTACCATGTTTAGTTTTCTAAAGGCAGAACGGAGCAAAAAAATCATTAATGGGCTCCAAAACACTCCTCAAACTCAACAAACTAGAGTAAATGATGCTGAGTCCAGTTATGTAATTTTCATCTTCATACTCTGACACTGTGCCCCCAAGAACCAGCTGTAAAATGCAAATAGAGGTCCCCTTTTTGAGTCTTTTCCATTATATGTGTGAGCACCGGAGTCCTCTCAATGCATTTTACTGCTGGTCTGTGGTAGCACAGCACTGGAACGCACATGATTATGAAGTTAAAAATTAAAAATTAAAAAATAAAAATTATATAACTGAACTTGGCGTCTCTTACACTATACACAGCTTACTATACTGACAGTATAGTCATAATCATAGTCATAAAATGTTTTCATTTTTTTCCCACAACACATGCCGACTCCCTCTTTTTTGTTGGGTTTTGCACCTCAGCCCCAATGCAAGGGGTTTTCTGGAACCGCAAAATTGTGGGGGAGGTTGGAAATGTTGTAAAGTAAAAAGGAACCTAACTCACCTGCTCAATCACATGCTGTTCCAACGCTTCTGCTCTGGTGCACTTGCTGATGTCAGCAATTGGCTTCCATGGTCCTGTGGAGTAGTTGGGCACATCATCATTGCAGCATCGGAAGCATAGACTGGAATGGAATGAGCAGGTAAATAAAGTTTTTTTTGGTGGGGTCAATTAAAACCACTTTAGGTTGGAAACAACAGAGTTTGGTGAGGTAATTAATGTATGGTCTAAAAATAGTGCGATTTGGAATGTTACCACATGGTATACACTACACATACAGGTGGTGAAGAGTAGGAGGTCAGGAAATGAACCTTGAGGAACACTAACAAAGACTGAGAAAAAGGTAGAGGTGGTATATGTGGTATATGAGTGGGACCCACTAAACACTCAGTAGGTAGATAGGTATCAAGAACTCCAGTATTGTCAAAAATATTAGGGTAGTAATGGATACACTACAGTGCCAACATCTTAATAAGTATGATGTAATCGTAGTAGTGGGACCAAATGAAAAGTGATGGAAAATGTGAAGGAAACATCTGGAGGCCCAGTTCACATTTTCCAGTTTTGATGTACTTTTTTTTGCAGAAGTGGAGCCTATATTAAAGGCAATCTGTCATCAAACTATTGGAGTATTATCTGCAGTAATGCATTGGTAGTACTGCAGATATGGGGTACAAAGCTTCTGCCCCCCCATTACCCCATTATCAACACTTAAAGCTACACTGAAATACACAGTCCAGACATACATAATTTAGAGCAGAGGTGCACAACGTTTTCTGGTTAGGGGCCACATTGCCAGACTATATCAATGACGAGGGACGAAAATAAAATTTAAAGGGGTGTTAAGAACTAAAATACTGTATTTATGGTATATTAAACACACAGTGTATACCATTAATGTCTAGATACAGTTCCAGGACTCCCATCTAATGGGAGAATACATGAAATATACATGTGAGCAGCCACAAAACATAGACATACATGTCTGCCTCCAGATGGTTGGGGGCCGCATAGAATGGTATCAAGGGCCGCATGTGGCCCCCGGGCCCCAGGTTGTGCACCCCTGATTTAGAGGGATCATGTGCTCATGCATGGCAGTCCTGACAGTGTATTTCAACACTGTGCTGACAGTAGGGGAAAGTAGGAAAATAAACAATAAACAATAATAAAGTATCTGCAATACTACTCATCTATTACTGCAGATAACGGTCCAAGATTGTGGTGACAAATTCCCTTTAAAGGGGTATTCCCATCTTAGACTATGGGGGCATATCACTAGGATATGCCACCATTGTCTGATAGGTGCATACCTCCCAAGTGTCCCTCTTTTGGAGGGACAGTCCCTCTTTTTGACCCATGTCCCTCTGTCCCTCTTTGATCCTTAAATGTCCCTCTTTTTGACCTGGGGAATTAATGCATAAATGTGCATTAATAAATTTACTAAATTTGCTCCTTACTAAAGTGTCTGCATGGTTTCTACCTACAAATTAGACCAAAATTTCATTATTTGGTGCAATTTTGACTTTAAAATATCTATAATCTGATGATTTATGTGTTAATATTTATATGGACATTGAAGCACAAGAAAAAAATTGTCGCAGGGGCTCCAGTAATTATGTTTTGGGTGGAGCCAGAGGCGTGGCCTAGCATGGAAAAAACTGCCGTGATGCGTGCCGCAGACATTGTCCCTCTTTGCAATTTTCAAAAGTTGGGAGGTATGTAGGTGTGCGCTGGGACCCGCACCTATATCCAGAACTGAGCGGGAAGCTCCCCGCTGCTTCCATAGAAATTAATGGGAGCACACTGCGCATGCGCGGCCACCGCTCCCATTCATTTCTATGGAGCCGACGGAAATAGCCGAGCCAGCTCTCTGCTATTTTCAGCGGCTCCGTAGAAATGAATGGAGGGTGGCTGCGCATGCGCAGTGTGCCCTCCTTCACTTTGGGGGCTCCGTTCTGGATATAGGTGCGGTACCTGCACCTATAAGATACATTTATTTCATTAGAGGGCATAGTATGTGTTGTAGTAAAATATCTCATTGCTGATAGATGTGATGTGGATTTTCTTGCAGACTGGTAAACACGATGAAGCCTGGATGATACTAAAGAAGGTTCATGACACTAACATGAGAGCCAAGGGAGAGCCAGAGAAAGTTTTTACAGTAAGAAATGACCTGTAGACAATAATTTCTAGTACCGTGTTTTCTGTATTTCACGAAATATAACTTTTTTACCATCTTTTTTGTAAACTATTTTCAGAAATTGTGATTTAATACTGCTTTAGTGTGTAAACATGACTTTATTGTCTCATATTTATAGTCCAAAAGATTGGGCAAAGTCATATAGTCAGCGAAACCGCCCCTATGCCCATTAATAATAAGACTGATGCCTATGGCAGTGCTATTGCATCATGTATACTTCATTTTATGGCCTTGTTATCTGCAATGGATGAAAGGGTATAAAAGACTAATTAGTGGGGATGCATGTAGTTTTCATCATGTAATTTATACTTTTAAATAAAGTATCCTATCTGTACATAACTTAAAGGGGTTGTCTCACTTCAGCAAATGTCATTTATCACGTAGAGAAAGTTAATACAAGGCACTTACTAATATATTGTGATTGTCCATATTGTGACCTTTACTGGCTTAATTCATTTTTCCATCACAATATAGACTAATCGTATCCAGGGGTTACGACCACAAACAAGTGGTGGCCATGCTTGCACACTATAGGAAAAGGTGATGTCCTTCCTAAAGACGCTTTTTTCCTATATTATGCAAGCACGGCCACTGCTGCTGGATTGCAGGGTGGTCACAGTGTCTGGATACGAGCAGTGTATAATGTGTTGGCAAAATGAATCCAGCCAGCAAAGGAGACAATATGGATAATCACAATACATTAGTAAGTGCCTTGTACTGACAAATGCTCCAGAAAATGTATATTAAAAAAGTGTTCCAGCAAAATATCATATCTAATATATAAAGCTGAGTGTATGTATGTGTGTATGTCCGCTAAAGGAATCCGCACCATCGCAGCTACAATCACGAAATTTGATACACAGGTACATCAGGTGTCTGGGAAGGTTTGAGAACGGGTCTCAGCTCTCCAGGACGTACCGTTCCTGAGATATTCCCAAAAAATGCATTAGCCAATAGAAGCTTGGTCACGTGACCCTTATCAACCAATAGAAGCTTGCAGGCAGTTAGTCTCCACACACCAGGTTTCCTTAACAACCCAGCCATTTTCCTTCATTGCTGTAGGTCTGCTTTAAAGGGGCAGAGCGATGTGGATGACACTGTTAAAGGGGTATTCCGGTTGCCATAAATATAACATTACCATTATAAGATCAATCATTACCTAATATAATGTAAATTTCACATATTTACCATTCAGTATTAACAAAAGATGTTTTCTTCCACTGCTACCCACTGTCTTTCCTCATAAATTACCATGGCATCGACCTGTAATTCAGACCACCCTCAAAAGAAGGATTTAAAAGTCCCACCCCCAGGTCCAGCTAAGACACGCACCTGGCTCGGTCAGGCCACGCCCCCTTCCACTCCTCAGCTGACAGGGATTGAAAAAATGAAGGTAAAAATCAACTTCTGTCAGCTGCAGGGGTGGGAGGGAGGGTGACTTTCTCCCTGCAGCTCATAATCAGACTGCACAGTGCTGCTGTCTGAGAGTGAGCTGTTTAAAAGAACATCCCTGTCCTCTGTCCAGACCCCATGCCGGACGGAGAACAGGGAGTCAGATAGCAAGACTGTGCAGCCTAAAACTGGACCTCTGGCCACCCTAGGGGCAGACTGATATTAGGGTGGCCAGATGTCTGGTTTTATGCTGGACAGTCCAGTTTTCTGGCTCCCTGTCCTCTGTCCGGCACAGTGCCTGGAAGGACGCAGGGATGTCCACCCTTTCAGTAGCTCACGCTCAGACAGCTTCTCCTCTGTGTCTTCACGGAGTCATGGGGCGTGGCCTCATGTTTATGGGTGTGGCTTCATGGGAACCGGGGGTGGGGCTTTACGTTTGGTGGCATGGTCGGTGAGGTCCGGCTCTCTGGGGTGAAGACAGTGGCCACCCTAGCTGGAGTGGAGGTCACAGTTAAAGGGGAGTGCGCTGTGGATGTTACTGTTAAGGGGCAGGCTGCAGTGCACTGTAGAGGTCACTCTCGATATCTTTTAATGACACACACACACACAAACATTAAATAAAATAGATGAAATATACCCAGGCGAAGCCGGGTCCTTCTGCTAGTTTTAAATAAAAAGCAAAATAGTTTAAAAAATAGAGCATAACCCATGCTCACGATCCTCATGTTAGCAGTTACAATGCTCCCTGAGTCCCCACTCTCTGGTCTTAACTCACCACACAGGAAATGGCAGGAGATGCCCGCTCAGCCAGTCAGTGGCTGAAGTGTGTCACCGCCGTGACTAGTGATTTGCTAGGCAAGCATCTCCCGCCGTTTCTTTTTGATGGAGCCTGGACCAGGAGTAAGAGAACCAGTCAGCATTGGAATGTTAGGTGGCGGGGATTGGTGAGGGTGAGTAATACTTAAATTCTTATCCCATACCACTGATGTTGCTGGTTGCAACTTGCCATGGAGAAATACAAGTATGCTGCTCTTTTTGTCTTCCAGGTTTCTCATATTAAGACACCAAAACAAGTTGATGAATTTATTGAAATTCAAAGCTCCACTGGGACATGGTTTCAGCGCTGGTTCGTTAGGCTCATGACAGTTGTCAAGCAGGTTTGTTGCAATATAAAAGCCACTTGATGAAACTGGGTCTATTACATAATACACACATTTAGGACCTTAATGGGATTATCCAAGAAAAGATATTTATGATTTATAATCTGGATAGACCATCAGTATCAGATCTGCGGAGGTGCGAGACCCAGTACCCCCACCAATCAGCTGTTAGAAGAGACTTTGAGAGCCACAGCCTCTTCATAGTCCATGTGGCATCACTGTACATCGGTCACATGGCCTAGTTTCAGCTCAGCCCCATTCCAGTCAATGAGGCTGAGCTGCAATACCAAGCACAGCCACTATACGATGTATGCCGCTGTACTTGGAGCCTGCATCACTCACCAGAGCTCCGATAAGCGCAGCAGCTCCCTGAAGCAGCTGATCGGCGGGGATGCTGGGAGTTGGACCCCCTCTGACCCCTCTGATGTGATAATGGTGACGTATTCTAAGTCAACATCTTTTCCGGGATAACCCCTTTTAACAGACTGTAAACTGTGAATACAACCTAAGAAAATGTTCTCTTGGCATTTTTCACACATCATGTTTGTGCAGTGATAGGGTTTGGGGTGGCCCCAACGCTACGCTGGGCCTCCCGAACACCAGCGAGGTGTCACCACATGTTGCTGCTCTCCAGAAAGGAAGGTAAGGCGGGGTACACCCCAATGGGAAATAAGTCCAGAGATTCAGGGTCTGCAGCAAACCAGTGTGCTTCTTTACTGGAGGAATTCAGGTGCAAAACAGTACAGGTGAGGCATAGAGCTGGCTTCTCCAGTCTCATCCCTGGCAGAAGAAGGGTTTGATGCTGAGGAAAGGCCTAGCTAGCTCTCCCTCTCTCTCTCTCTCTCTCTCTCTCTCTCAGAAGGCTGGTACCCTGGTCAAAGGCCCACGGCCTGTCGCTCCTTGGTCACAAGGCTGGTGACCCATGATTTGTGGCTCAGCGTCCCCATCTCAGCATCTTCTTCCGATCACTCATGCAGACTGGCACTGTCTCTTAACTGCAGAACACTAGGGGCTCTGGCTGCTCTCCTTATATACAGATTTAGCTACACTAGAACCTTCTAGTGGGAAGGTTGGAGTGGGGAAGCTCAGCACAAACAGTTACATTGTAACACTTTCTGTCTCTCATAGACTTGCATTAGAGCTTCAATGATACTCAATGGCAATGACACAGCAGTTTTTCCAGACAAAAACAAGTTTCCAGACATAACAACACAGCTAAACCAGACATACAAAAGGCTAGTCTGTCTTCCTTTTTTGGTGGTAAACAAGTATCGATTTTTCACTCCAAAACATGTTCTTCCTTAAACTTTATGGCAGCTGTGGAAAATTACCAGTCTCTCATTTAAAGTCCCAAAAGTCTCTTATTATTCATTAACCCTTTCCACAGAGCCATGTAAACACAGTACAAATGAACAGGATACACACATATAAAATGTGATTTCAGTGCACATTAACCCTTCCGAGTAAAACAAAGCAAGAAGTGCTAACCACTGAGCCACCCTGGTGCATTGTGTGTGAACATACCCACACTCTTATTGCATGAAATTAATCTATAATAAGTCCCTGCAGCCATTTGTGTTACTAGTAAACTAACTAAGGATGTCTTGAGGGAGAGTCATACTCTTCATTTCTTCACTCATGCTTTTGCCCTCTAAGATTTGAAAGCAATGCCGGCAAGACTAAGCACTGGTGATGAGATTTATATGATCTTCCCTTTTGCAGTCAATGAATTGGAAACTTTAAAGCTGGTGTTTCTGCCGTCCTAATACTAGAAGCCCTTCCGTGATAGTAATGTGAATTTGATAATAAGCTACCATACTTCTGGTCTCATGTAGATCAAGGAGGACAACTGTTATTATTACTATTTACTAGCCAAATAGTTATTCGGCAGTGGATCCGTACTTTGCATCTATTCTATACCCTGTCTCTCTTGCAGGTTTGGGACAGCATGCTGTTCTGCTTTTCTGGCCAGTACAGGAAGAACACTATATTTCTGGCAGTGGTTTGGTTTACAATGTCCTTAAGGTAACTTTATTTTCCTCCTTATTGTCATGAAAGCCTTTTTTTTACACCTTCAAATTACTCAATGTGTGCTCCACATGTCTGCTTTCCATCTCTGCAGTTACTATGGTCTCACGGTCTGGTTCCCAGATACAATCCGCTACTTACAAGAAGAAGATTATGCTCGCAGAGTGAAAAAGTTTGAGGATGAGCATGTCAAGGATTTTGTATTCAATTTTACGCTTGAAAACCAAATACACATCGATGGGACCTATTACAATGATAAGTAAGTTACAGGAGATTTCATCCCTATAGCTCACAGCTTTATTTTATCGAGATAACCTTCATGAAATATATAAGAAAGAGATGAACTGACCAGTAACCCGGTTCTCTGATGCATTGAAATAGGTCACTGTGTGAAATCGCTCTAGTCCTATGGTAAATTATATACCGTATATATTGATATTTTTGCCCATTATGCAAATGGTAAATTCAATTGCTGCAGTGACAGATCAGGTCTGCCATATGTATATACTACGCAAGATATTCAAAGGAATCAGGGAAATTTCCCAGTGGGCCGATACCAGTGGCGTACATAGAGAAGTAAGGGCCCTATAGCGAGGATCAAACCAGGCCCCCCACACAGGACAGAATGGTTTCTGCCTAAACCCTATTCAATGACCCATGGGCTATTTTTCCACTGCCTCATTTGCTAAAAGTTGTTCCGTTAGAGCAACCTGCGGCTCTCCAGCTGTTGTAAAACTACAATTGCCACCATACCTAGCTGTAGGCTGATAGCTGTAGGTAGTCTGGGCATGGTGGGTGTTGTAGTTTTGCTGGATGGTTGGCCATCCCTGCTTTAGAGGGTAGAGTCTCCAGTAAAAGAGAAGATAATTCCAACTAAGACTGGGTCCCCTCTTGCCCTGGGCCCCATAGCAGTTGCATGCTCTGCCGCTATGATAGGTGTGAACCTGACCGATACCCAGGTGGCAACCCAAGCCTTCCTCTCAGCTGCTAGTTGGGTACATCTCTCCCTGTGATGGCTAACCTTCAGCACTCCAGCTGTGGTAAAACTATGACTCCCAAGAGGCACACTTGCTTGGCTGCTCTCAGAACTCCATAGAAATGAATGGAGCATGCTGGGAGCTGTAGTTTCACCACAGCTGGAGTGCCGGAGGTTAGCCATGACTGTGTCTAGGCATTAATTAATGCTAGCAGCATCTAGTACTTGTGTACCTGGCTGGCAGTAGAAAGTGTCCTTCTGCATTTAATTGTATTGCAATCCTCAAGACAGTGATAGGGTTGAATGCTGAGGCAGGGGTGGCAGTATTATGTGCTGCACTGTGTATTTAGTTCTGCTGAGGCAGTATTTTGTGCTGCACTAGAGTATTGTTGGCCCTGCTAACTTATGTTGGCCGTGCTTTTGGTCAATATGGACCCGCCTACAACATGGGGCATTTTTATTTTTTATTTTTTTTTTTTTACAGGGCCACTTTAAAGGGTTTCTCCGGGAATTAACAAAATTAAAATACTTAAATATTACTTTATTATAAATATATTCTCAAATACCTGTCATTATTTATAATTGCTCTTTTGTCTGAGGAGCAATCATCAGGGGAAACAAAATGGCCGCTGTCCCATCAGTTCACGCAAAACCTGTCCTGATCACACATGAGGACAAGTTACTTTACAACACTGAGGTACAGAGCTGCCCCATCCTCCTCCTCCTCTCCTACTTCTCAGGAATTATTATGATCCTGAATACAGATGATAAGAACTTTAGCTGAATCTGTGCGGAATTATGAAGAGACATGAAGTACAGAGAGGACAGACAGGCAGGACAGACTGTGGTAATGTGTTGTGGTAATGGAAACTGTAAACAAGTACTGCTGCTCATTAGCCACACCTCACCCTCCTCTCTTGTCTCCTCATCTTCTCCATTCCCACAGAAATTCACCTGTATTCAGGATCATGATTCCTGACAAGTAGAGCAGAGAGGAGGACAAGGCAGCTCTATGGCTCATTGTGGTGAAGGAACTTGTCCTGCTATGTCATTAGGACAGGGTTTGTGTCTACTAATAGGACGGCGGCCATTTTATTTCTCCTAATGATCGCACCCTAGACAAAACAAGCCATTCAAAGTAATGAAATGTATATGTGAATATATTTAGAATAAAGTAATATTCAAGTATTTTCATTTTTTTAATTCCTGGAGAACCCCTTTAAGCTCCCATTCAGCCCCTGAAAGGGATATTCATGGAGATGGTATTTGCATTCATGCATTGCTTAGTTGCACTGAGCATTATTCATTTTTATCTTCCTGGATTAGGCCTCTATCACAAGTCATTGAATCCTGGACATCCGGGTATGCTCCATGGTTTCACAGATCATTGCTAGGAGATGCTCTGGAAGTTAATTCTCAGCCTAGCAGTGTCTGTGGAATACAGGTGACACATGGAGGGCATAAAACAAGAACCAAACACGGATTCTTCACAGAAATCATCAAGGATGAACCACTGACCATCTCGTCACAGATGTCATTATGGACATGGATGTGTGAAAGAGGCCTTAGAATAAAATTAATATTACTACCTAATTACATTTAATCTGAATGAACACAGCAGGCTTGTGCCGTCACTATTGTTGCCTATGCAAAGGGACTTGAATTGCTTTCTGCAGCATAATCCACATACAAAACGCTCTGACTGGCTTCTCACTGATTTCAAAGGGAAAAATGTGAACATAGTTGTGTTTTCTTTTTTTTTTTTACGCAGCTGCATTTAAGCTGCAATCCCCTTCGAAGTCAGTGGGGGATAACCCAAATAGCTGGTGGTATTTGACACGTATTTAGTTACCCTTCTACCAAAAACGGTGCTGTTCTCAGCAGATGACCCAAATGATCTCCCACTGGTTTTGCTCACATGAATTTTTGCCGTGTCAACCTAGCCTAACAGTTCTCACTAAAATAAGTTTATTGTATGGAAAAACCCTTGAAGGTCCTCTTCACACCAAGCCAGCAGCAGCCACTCACTTAGAATGTTAGGTTAAGAAATTCAATTTATTATGTCAAAACTGCACATGACTATCCAGGGGTGTAACTACCATAGCGGCAGACCATGCGACTGCTATGGGGCCCAGGGCAAGAGGGGGCCCAGTTGGGATTATCTCCTCTTCTACTGGGGGTGAAAACTTGGTCATGACTCTACTCTCTAAAGAAACAACTTGTAGCAAAGGAGGCAGTGGAAAAAATGGCCCAAGGGTCATTGAAAGGCGGAAACTCTTCTGTCGTGTGTGGGGGCCTTGTTTGATCCTTGCTATGTGGCCGTTACTTTTCTACATACGTGACTGACTGAATCATTATGCTTCTCTCATTCAAACATCTTTAAAAACAACATACCGTGCTGTAATCATTTCTAGGACTGATTATACTGTAAGAACCGTCACCTCACCTCCTCCTGTTACACTGAGCAGCAGAACCTTGTCATTGCCATTGCTTGAGCTACACTGCCACCTAGTGCCACTAGAGCAGAATGCAATGTGTTCAAAATATACAATCAAGGAAATGAAAAAACAAAAACCAAAAAAACTCCTAGAAAACTTAAAGAGGTTATGCAGGGGTTATATGACCTATCCTTTTACTGCAATTCTGCATTGAGGGAAACCTCTGATTGGTGCTGTGCGGCACCATAAGTGCCTGAAATTTCACATATGTAAATGGCTTTTCCGGGACTTAAAGCGTAACTGTCATTTTAATTTTTTAACCCTTTCATGAAATTTTTGTTTTTCATGCCCTGCCTTCCTGAATCCATAGCTTTTTGTTTTTTATCGTTTACATAGCTGTATGAGGGCTTGTTTTTGCGGCCCAAGTTGAACTTTCCAATGTCACCATTTATTATTAAATACAGTATGGTAGGGAAAAAAATTAAAAATGGGATGAAATAGGACATTTTTTTTAAAAAAAATGTGTTTACGCCATAGTTTTATGGGTTTCATTTTTACGACGTTCCCTTAAAACTAACCTGTTACCATCATTCTGGGGGGTCAGTTTTAAGGGAACAGTATGATTACAGTGAAACTACGTTTACATAGTCTTGTGTTTTAATACTGAAAAATAAATATAAAAACTTTTTGTATTGCCATTTTCTGACCCCCAAACTTTTTTATAGTTATGTCTATAGAGCTGTGTAGGGGCTCATTTATTGTAGGGCAATTTGTGGTTTTTAAGGATACCATTTTGGAGTGTGTGTGACTTTTTAGTTTTTTTTCCATTATGACCGTATGAGATAAATACATTT
This sequence comes from Rhinella marina, assembly GCA_900303285.1. Taxonomy (NCBI): domain Eukaryota; kingdom Metazoa; phylum Chordata; class Amphibia; order Anura; family Bufonidae; genus Rhinella; species Rhinella marina. Next base: position 30,489 of record ONZH01011696.1, read on the forward strand.
ATATTTTAATAGTATGGGTGTTTTGACATGGTGGTGCAAATGATCTTTGTTGTTTTTGTTAGTTATTGTTATTATGGGGAATGGGGGGAAGTTATTAGAATTTTTAATTTAAAAAAACTTTTTTTACTTCTTTTTTTTAGCCTTTATTAAGTCCCCTTAGAGAACTTAAATATGCAATCTTCAGAAATAACATTGCAATGTACTGAAGATTTTCTATTTGCCATTAGCAGGGCTCCATAGGAACTACAACTATGCTAAGCTTAATTCCTTCAGAGAGACTGGGGTGATATGAGAGAAGGAACAGCTTCCCGGATCTCTGCCGCACGCTGCGCTCCCAGGGAAAGCTGCCTCAGATGCTATAGCTCCTGCTGTGCTCCTGTGCAGGCGCCATTTTTAAAGACAGGGCTAACACTATACATGTACATGTCCAGAAGGGGTTAATGTTGTGTAGGGACAGGGTTGCTAAACATTATTGTAATATACATCATGACAATGTTATTTATACTAGAAAACAAGGTGTAGTGAGTGCACTACTGCATGCTGAAAATGACTACAGTACCTTGAAAAAGTATTCATGCACCTGAAACTTTTTCATACTGTATTTTTTCACGTTACATTCACAAACTTAAATTTATTTTATTGGGATTTTATTGGGATTTGCAAGTAGCATGTATATGTGAAGTGAAAATAAAATGAAAAATAGTTTTCAAAATGTTTAATAAATAAAAGTCTACAAAGTATGGCGTGCATTTGTATTCAGGCCCACTGAGTCAATACTTAGTAGGACCACCTTTTGCTACATTTACAGCTGCAAGACTTTTGGGGTATGTCTCTACCAGCTTTGCACATCTAAAGGATGAAATTTTTGCTCATTCGAGAGTGTCTGTGAACAGCACTTTTTAAGTTTTGCCACAGATTCTCAATGGGATTTAGATCTGGACTTTGACTGGGCCATTCTAACACATGAATATGCTTTGATCTAAACCATTCCATTGTAGCTCTTGCTGTATGTATAGGGTTGCTGTCCTGCTGGATGTTGAACCTCCTCCCCAGTCTCAAGTCTTCTGCAGCCTCTAACAGGCTTTCCTCCAGGATTGCTCTGCATTTAGCTCTATCCATCTTCCCATCAACTCTGACCAGCTTCCCTGCTGAAGAAAAACAGTCACACAGCATGATGATGCCATCACTTTAAAATGTAAAATATTGGAGAAAGGTCTAGGATTTGTATATACTGTTGTATACTGTATATTTGTGTGCAGTTCTCTTGCACAAGGTATTTCATTTTACAGTTATATAGAGTTAAATCAGGTTTGGCACATTACTATTTCCAGCTAATGTATTCTTTTTATTGTCTTTAAGGTTCTATAAGATGAAGTTTAAATATGTCACTTTTGAGGACTGCGTCTTTGATGAATGCTACTTTGAAGATGTTACTTCAACGGGCACCATCTTTAAAAATTGCACCATAAAATCTTCATTTTTCCACAACACAGGTAAGATGACATGACTTCTTTAAACTTTGGCAGAGACGTCACATTTCCTGACGTATCCACTCCATTTCCTCTCCATTAATGCTTACTTACACATCTTAGCTCAGCTGTGGGAGCTGCCATCTTGCTCCCACCTCGTCCTCACAATACACTACATGTTTTCAAACCCTATCCACATGTATATTTGGCGTTGCAGAGAAATACCAGAATTCTGCTGTATGCTATCTGAATGTTTGATGGAAACATTCATGGAAACATTCACTGTGGATTCCTGCTGTGATGCTAACCACTGTCTATGTGTTTGCTCTACAGATCTTCGAGAGCACAGATTCATCGACTGCACTTTAATTAATAACACATTCTCCAATCATAAGGAGGACTGTGATATTGACTTTGAAGAAGATAATGATTTCCTGATTTACCTGGTCAGTTTTCTTGGAAGTTTGTCTGTTTTACCTGGAAATATTATCTCTGCTCTACTTATGGACAAAATTGGAAGGATAAGAATGATAGGTGAGTAATGTATCCAAAATGAAGTAAATCGTTCTTTTATCCTTTATCCACAGCGCAGGTTAAGTTACCCCATGCAGAGAACCAGAGCCATACAGAACTGATCACAGACCCCAAACAGTATGGATTATTCTGCCCATAGAGATTGCCACACGATTTACAATTTAGAGCATGAAAGGTTTAGATGGGCACCATTATTTTCTGGCTAAATATCACAGTAGTTCTGGAAGTTCTGTCAGGATGAGCTGTTTTATAGGTCCCTATCACATAGATGAGTGCTATACGTCATAGAATTGTAGTAGGGCACAAAAAAAAAATGATTTGTGGAGGACATTATTCTTGCTATTATGATTCTTTTCTTATGGATTGTCCTATTATATCACTGTAGTCCATGGCAATTTACTGTGATAAACCTGTTTTGTAAAATCATCCTAGTCCTGTGACATCACTGTGCAAGATTCCCATAATGCGACTTATTAGGACATCACTAGTGTTGATCGAGCATCGTAATGCTCGGGTGTTGAGGTCGAACACTAGGTGGTGCTCAAGTGCTCGACCGAGCACCCGAGTACAAGGGAAGTCAATGGGAGAACCCGAGCACTAAATCAGGCACCCCCTGCTCTGAAGAGGGGAGGGTGTCTGGTTCATAGGGAAAGGTCAGAAAATGGTGGGAACACCACTGAAATGGTTTGGGAACAGCATGAGGAGGATGTCTGGATGCATCTTGGACTCAAAAATCTCTGCTGTTAACGATGTTGTCCAAGTATTACGCCACTTTTACGGAATGACAATAATACCCCCAAAACCGAAGATAACATTGATTTTAGAGGAAATATTGTTAGGAAAAATATATTTACTTGTACATAAAGCGCAAATGCTGCCAAAAATTACAAGGAAGAGGCACTCTGATACAACCGGTATATCACATAAAGGAGGGCTTCATTCACATTGTGGTACAATTGTTCATGTCGTGGGACTCCTACACTCATAAAGCCTATGCACAAAGTGAAAGGGCTGCCAAAAATTACAAGGAACAGCTTAGCTGACCATCTAAAAAATTATGGGTGAGGTGCTGCTGCTGAGCTGACCGTCTAAAAAATTATGGGTGAGATCCTGCTGCTGAGCTGACCGTCTAAAAAATTATGGGTAAGGTCCTGCTGCTGAGCTGTCCATCGAAAACATTATGGGTGAGGTCCTGCTGCTGAGCTGACCGTCGAAAAAATCATGGGTGAGGTCCTGCTGCTGACCTGACCATCGAAAAAATTCTGGGTGAGGTCCTGCTGGTGACCGTCTTAAAAATTAGTGGTGAGGGCCGGCTGGTGAACATCGAGGGCAGCCTAATAAGCAGTTTCATATGATGGAGGAAGAGGACGAGAAGAGGAAGGGGTACATGGGAATACAGTGCATTCAATACACCCTAAAAGCCACATTTAAAGTTCCTTCATGTTAAGCCGCTTTCCTCTGGTGGAGTAGAGAAGTCAGGGGCAATCCATGCCTTGTTCATTTTGATAAGCGTCAACCTGTCAGCATTTTCAGTTGACAGGTGGATGCCCTTATCAGTTATTACGCCCCCAGCGGCACTAAATACCCGCTCCGACAAAACGCTGGCGGCAGGGCAGGTCAGCACCTCCAAGGTGTAGAGCGCCAGTTCGTGCCACGTGTCCAGCTTAGACACCCAATAATTCAGAGGGATCGCTGAGGACGTTGACACGGTCAGCTAGGTACTCCTTCACCATCTTCAAAAACTTTTCCCTCCTTGTGACACTAGGCCGCTCATCAGGGTGAGGGTGCTGGCGGGGTGTCATGAAACTGTCCCAGGCCTTGGAGAGTGTCGCCCTGCCTTTGTTGGAACTGCTGTGTGTTCCCCTCATCTCCCCTCCCCGGGTGGGCAAGGAACTAGGTACTCTGTCGCCAGCGTTGTCAGCTGGAAATTTTTGGAGCAATTTTTTAACAAGGGCCTTCTGGTATTGCACCATTTTGTTAGTCCTCTCCACCAGAGGAATAAGAGATGAGAAATTCTCTTTGTAGCGGGGGTCAAGAAGGGTGAACAACCAGTAGTCGGTGTTGGCTAAAATGCGTTTAACGTGAAGGTCACGGGAAAGGCAGCATAGCATGAAGTCAGCCATGTGTGCCAGAGTCCCAACAGACAAGGCTTCGTTCTCCTCATCAGGAGGATGACTCTCAATCTCCTCGTCCTCTTCCTTCTTTTCGCTCCATCTGACCTTCATGGTCTGGCTATCACCCTGTGTAGGGTCTTCCCCCATTTCCACCTCTTCCACGTGCAAAGCGTTCGCCTTTATTGTGAGCAGTGAGCTTTTTAGTAGACACAGAAGTGGGATGGTTACGCTGATAATTACGTTATCGCCGCTCACCATCTGTGTAGATTCATCAAAGTTGCGTAAAACCTCACAGAGGTCAGACATCATTGCCCACTCGTCGCTTTTGAAGAGCGGAAGCTGACTGGAAAGGTGCCGACCATGTTGTAGCTGGTATTCCACTATTGCCCTCTGCTGCTCACAAAGCCTGCCCAACATGTGGAAGGTGGAGTTCCAGCGTTTGCTCAGGTCGCACAGCAGTTGGTGAGCTGGCAAGTGCAAGCGCTGCTGCAGCGTTGCCAGACCGTCAGAAGCTGTAGGTGACTTTCGGAAATGGGCACACAGGCGGCGCACCTTCACCAGTAGCTCAGGCAAATTGGGGTAGTTTTTCAGAAACCGCTGAACCACTAAGTTGAAGATGTGGGCCAGGCATGGTATGTGTGTGAGGCTGCTGAACTCCAAAGCCGCCACCAAGTTGTGGCCGTTATCGGATACAACCACGCCTGGCTATAGGTTGACTGGCGAGAGCCACAGCTCAGCCTGTTCCCTTATGCCATGCCACAGCTCTGCGGTGGTGTGCTGTTTGTCACCCAGGCAAATAAGCTTCAGCATGGCCTGTTGCGGCTTACCGACTGCTGTGCTACACTGCTTCCAGCTACTGACTGCTGCAAGATGTGAATTCTGCAGTGGAAGTGGAGGAGGAGTTGGAGGAAGAGAAGGAGGGGTTGCAGCCGCTACTGTAGGTGGTGACGGAAATCCAGATGGAAGTAGGGCCCACAATCCTTGGCGTAGGTAGCACCTATGCCATCCCAGGGTATGACTCGCTCCCAGCCTCCACAACATTCACCCAGTGTGCCGTCAGGGAAATGTAGCGCCCCTGGCCAGAAGCACTTGTCCATGTCTCAGTCGTTAAGTGGACCTTTCCCATAACTGTGTTGGTAAGGGCACGTGTTATGTTTCGGGACACATGCTGGTGTAAGGCAGGGATGGCACACCAGGAAAAATAGTGGTGGCTGGGGACTACGTAACGAGGGACAGCCGCCACCATCAGGCTGCGAAAAGCCTCAGTGTCCACCAGTCTAAACGGCAACATTTCCAGGGCCAGCAACCTGGAAAGTTGCGCGTTTAGTGCTATGGGCTGTGGGTGGGTGGCTGGGTATTTGCACTTGTGTTCAAATGCCTGGGGTAAGGACATTTGTACGCTGCGCTGGGACACTGAAGTGGACGTGCTCGCTGATGGTGCTTGCAAAGGTTCAGGTGCAGGGCGGGAGGCATCTGGGCCTGCGTCTTGGACAGCATGTAACAGAGGGGAAGAGGAGGCAGTGGTGTGACCCGCAGACACCGATCGTGGACCCAGGCGTTCGGCCCATTTATTAGGGTGCTTTGCTGCCATGTGGCGGATCATGCTGGTGGTGGTCAGGTTGCTAGTGTTCATGCCCCTGCTCATTTTGGTATGGCACAGGTTGCAAATTATGATTCGTTTATCGTCAGCACTTTCCTCAAAAAAGCGCCAGACTACGGAACAACTACCCCTTGGCAAGCGAGATTGCTGCCTTCCCAGGTTGGGTCAGCAATTTCATCGTCCACCACCTCCTCTTCCTCACTCTGGTCCTCCTCCTGACACGGTGACCTAACAAGAACCTGACTTAACTGCGTCTCATCCTCATCATCAATCTCTTGAGACACTAATTGCCCTTGACTTATTAGCAACTGTGTCTCATCATCGTCATCATCATGCACCTCACCAGACACTAATTGCCATTCCCCACCCCACCTTCTTTAGACTGTGGATGCTCATGAGTTTGCTCCTTTCCCTCTTCAAGCGGGCTTGGCGAGAGGCCCAAATCAAAGAACGGCGATGAAAAAAGCTCCTCGGAATATCCAAATGTACGATCACTTATTTGCCCAGACTCTAAATGGTGGGAGGAAGGAGGATCAGGCTCTTGGCTACTGAGACTGGACTTTGTGGAAGAGAGGGTGGTGCTTAACCGACTGGAAGCATTATCTGCTGCAATCCAACCGACTACCTGGTCCCACTGGTCTGGCGTCAAGAGTGGTGTCTTGCGCCGCCCTGCAAACTGGGACATGAAGCTAGCAGTTTTGGATGACTTTGTTTCTTTTGCTCTGCCAGCAGGCACAGTTTCACCGCGCCCAGAGCCATGGCCTCTGCGTTCACCATCAGCTGCACGCCCACTTCCCGTCCCTTACTGCTCGCCTTGCGCATATTAAATGGTATATATGCAAGTTTGTCACAAGTACAGTAGTGCAGATTGTTTTTAAGTGTATGAGCAGAACAATTACATCGAATGTCAGAAATAATTACGATACACAAACGTTAAATAACAGACGCAACACAGGTAATGTCGCTGTCACGAACAGCAGGAAAAATTTCACCGAATGTCAGAAATATTTACGATACACAAACGTTAAACAGCAGACGCAACACAGGTAATGTCGCCTTGATTAGCGCAGAAAAAAATGACAGCGGATGTCAGGTATATAGAATACAGAAACATTGTAATGCACACGCTGCACAGGTGGTGTTTGGGTCAGGCAACCTTGCGCAATTTTTGACCCTCCCCCCAAAAAAATATATTACAGCCAGATATAATAGCCTTTAAAAGGGCTTTTGGGTCTTTTCAACAAAAAACTAGCCCTGCCTAGCCAATTTCTATCCTTACACTATCTGTCCCTCCTTGCAGCAGCTCTCCCTTACTCGGACTGAGCCGGGTCACATGTCACCCGGTGCTATATAGCACCCGATGACGCGTTCCCGGCCAGCCAATCACTGTAATGCCAGTAGCCAGCATGGCTACGGCAATACAGTGAATGCCAGTACCTCCCCGCATGCTGATTGGCTGCGTAGCAGCCTAGAAACATGCGGGGAGGGGACTTGAGCATGGCGCTCAAGCACACGCGGTGTTCGGCCGAACACCACGTGGTCCCGAGCACCGCCATGTTCGGCCGAATATCGTATTCAGCCAAGCATGCTCACTCAACACTAGACATCACTGTATGCATGATTCCTATACTGTGACATCATTGTGTGTATGATTTCCATACTGTGATATCACTGTGTGCATGATTCCTATACTGTGGACATCATTGTACAATACCCCTTTTCTATGACTTCACAGTTATCACCAATAAAGTGTGATGTCATTATATTCTTATTTTGTGGCATCATTGTGTCCATTATATCATTATAGAGATACACTGGTACCATGATCAGTGTGTGCACCAGCCTTGCACTCTGACATCACTGTGACTGCTCTTTCTGTACTGTTACAGTTACATTTGGTAATTATGTGCAGTGTCATCTCTGCCGCTATAGTCCCTAAGCAGTAATATCATTGTCCTATCTCTGTACTGTGACATCACTGCATTTATTATCCTTGAACTGGAATATCACTATATGTACTATACCTGTATGGTGATGTCATTGGGACAAATTTATCACTACAAATATGCCAGAAAATTTTTTGCGCAAGTCTCGTCTCCTTCCCAAAAAAGGGGGCGTGGCGGAGGTGTGGTCGACGGCCCTGTCACATGTATCATCTTCTACACCAGTTTTCTGCCGTAGAAGAACACTGAAATCTATGCCAGACTTGGGCTATGATAAGTCAGGGCTAATATGTGTTTAATATTCCTTACTGTAACATCACTGTATTTCTTATGCATGTGGTAGAATATTATCCTGTACATTATCCCATTTCTGTGACATAACTGTAAGAAATATTCTTGCGCAGTGGCATCACTGTGTCCATTTTGAGGAGTGTTGGTATATGTACAGTAAAATTGGGGTGTCTTGTTACTGTGGCCTATAAACTGCAAAGTATACTTCTTACTGCTGCCTCATCTTTAGAAAAGAGATTGTAAATCCACACCCAGTTTTCCCTACCGGACACATCCTCTGAAATATAGCGCTTCCAATGAATACATTTTTTAAACACAATTAGCCAGAAAAAGTACATTTTTTTTCATTTACATGACTTTCCGCCTTGTGTCCTCTTCCAGCTGGGTCCATGCTGATCTCTGCAGTTTGTTGCTTCTTCCTCTTCTTTGGTAACAGTGAGTCTGCAATGATCGGCTGGCAGTGCCTATTCTGTGGGACCAGCATAGCGGCATGGAATGCTCTGGATGTTATCACTGTGGAGCTTTACCCTACTAATAAAAGGTACTATGATCTGTTTTTTGTGTTCATGCGTGTGGGCTGAATGATGTGTTTTAGACCCAGAACATACATGTTATATGCAAACTGGTAGAAAGTACGACATGCACATATAATACATGTTTTAAAAGCCTTATAAATAACACTATTTCTTATCTAGAAAAACTCATTGTTTTCTTTGGTCCAATTAGACAGAAAACATCTACCATTTTTAAATAATTTGTTCATGTTTTTTTCTTTAAAGGCCTCTATATGCAGTGGTCCTGCATTTTTTCAGAATGTAAACCTAGACTAAATCAACAGTTTTTAAAACTGGAAATAACTGCAGATCCAGAAAATAGAATCAGACCTCTTACACTCACATTCACCTGTTTTTTAAATATTGAAGATGCGGCTATATTGGTCACCAATAAATCTGATTGTAAAGATGCTGATTAACCCTTCTCATTAACAGGGCAACTGCATTTGGAATCCTGAATGGCCTGTGCAAGTTGGCTGCCATTTTTGGAAACTCAATTTTTGCATCTTTCGTTGGAATAACAAAAGTGGTTCCAATTCTCATTGCATCCACTGCCCTCGTTGGCGGAGGCCTTATATCTCTTCGACTACCTGAGACCCGAGAACTTGTCCTCATGTAGGCATAAACTGCTGAGACTCCCTAAAGAAGGACACAGTATATGAAGATGTTCTATTATTGAAGGACCCGTCTAAAACCTGATTCCATTGATTCACTCAGAACTACTCCATCACAGTCCTCACAGCTCAAGCAACTTTCAAAGTAAAACCTTAGCCAATTCAGATCTGTATTACTTACTGTGTATCCTAACCTTATATACTGTATACGCGTTTTGTCCAACGAAAAGTCATCTATAGTGGATTTAGAACTTGCAGGAGGTTACAGGTTTAAAATATATTTTTTATACACACTAAGGTTCATTTAGTAATGCTGGAGTTTACCAGTACATAGTTCATTCTCTATAAAACTGTGCTGTGGTATGGGAAATGGGTTGATTATATGCATAACTGTTTTGAGATATAATCCCCGCAATCAGAAATATAGAAATGTTTCTGTAAAGTCCGCTCCAAGTTTAGGACCATAGAATTATGAGATAAGCAATCTCTGCGAACCATGTATCTATAAATGCTACTCAGTTGATCCATACAACTTGAGGCATATCAGATGACATGTGAGGAATGGAGTTCATGAAGAATGAGGCTCTGTGTCCTAGTCAAACCTGGAGAAATACCGACTAGACCTGAGGGACATCACATGTTAATACTAAACCACTGCTCCTCAGTATATAGGAACACAACAGATTTGATGCAGACATTTCTACCACTGTTCCATTCATCTTAATAAATCTATGTGCTTGCTCCAGAAAAGACTCTTTTTATGTATATTCCATGCATTTTGAGCAACAAGAATTGCCCTAAGCATCTGAGGATCTGCTGAAGATGAGGCTTGGGTTTTGACCTTTTGATTCAATCACAGGTTGCCTAGGTAGTGGTAACTTTTTGAATTATTTTACAAAAAAAACTATCATAGGCAATGCATACATTAAAACATTTTAGAAGTCTTCATATTTTCACTTTTATATTTTATATTTAATACTATCCCTCTTATTCTCTTAATTACATCTACACACTACTTGACACTGGAAAATGTCCTAACCAATTATTTCCCAAAGAGATCAATTTCCAATCTATTCTCAGCCCTATAGTTTTTTTTATTATTTTATTTACAGTCTCACTTATTTCTTGAGTAGATTATTTACATGATTGAAGTTTATACAGATTTAGTCACTAGTGAGCGTAAGATCTGTATGTGAAACAAACTAATAAGCATCCCATAGGTGACAGCTATAGCAGAAGAAGAGAATATAGAGGTTTCAGTTCAGTATGATGTGACATGGCACCATTTCATAGCTAGAAAATGCTGAATGAAGATATGGTGGTACCAGAACAAAAATACAAATTAAGCACAAATATAAAAGCACAATAAAGTAATGTTTTAGCACTGCCAAGGACCGAACATTAGTGGCATTAAACTGCTTGACTAAGAGGTTTATTTGATTTCTCTTTTTACTTTTCAAACTTGGGTATGTACATTTTCACCTGTACATACAGTGCCTTGCGAAAGTATTCAGCCCCCTGGAACTTTTCAACCTTTTGCCACATTTCAGGCTTGAAACAAAAAGATATAACATTTTAGATGAATAGAATCAACAACAAGTGGGTCACAATTGTGAAGTGGAACGAAATTTATTGGATCATTTAGACTTTTTTTGTAATAATAAAACTGAAAAGTGGGGCGTGCTAAATTATTCGGCCCATTTACTTTCAGTTCAGAAAACTCACTCCAGAAGTTCATTGAGGATCTCTGAATGATCCAATGTTGTACTAAATGACTGATGAAGATAAATAGAATCCACTTGTGTGTAATCAAGTATCCGTATAATTGCACCTGCTCTGTGATAGTCTCAGGGTTCTGCATCATGAAGACCAAGGAACACACCAGGCAGGTCCGTGATACTATGGTGGAGAAGTTTAAAGCCGGATTTGGATACCAAAAGATTTCCCAAGCTTTAAACATCCTAAGGAGCACTGTGCAAGTGATCATATTGAAATGGAAGGAGTATCAGACCACTGCAAATCTACCAAGACCCGGCCGTCCCTCTAAACTTTCATCTCAAACAAGGAGAAGACTGATCAGAGATGCAGCCAAGAGTCCCATGATCACTCTGGATGAACTGCAGAGATCTACAGCTGAGGTGGAAGAGTCTGTCCATAGGACAACAATCAGTCAAACATTTCACAAATCTGACCTTTATAGAAGAGTGGCAAGAAGAAAGCCATTTCTCAAAGATATCCATAAAAAGTCTTGTTTACAGTTTACCACGAGCCACCTGGGAGACACACCAAACATGTGGAAGAAGGTGCTCTGGTCAGATGAAACCAAAATCCAACTTTTTGGAAACAATGCAAAACGATATGTTTGGCGTAAAAGCAACAAAGCTCATGACCCTGAACACACCATCCCCATGTCAAACATGGTTGTGGCAGCATCATGGTTTGGGCCTGTTTTTCATCAGCAGGGACAGGGAAGATGGTTAAAATTGATGGGAAGATGGATGGAGCCAAATACAGGACCATTCTGGATGAAAACCTGTTGGAGTCTGCAAAAGACCTGAGACTAGGACGGAGATTTATCTTCCAACAAGACAATGATCCCAAACATAAAGCAAAATCTACAATGGAATGGTTCAAAAATAAACGTATCCAGGTCTTAGAATGGCCAAGTCAAAGTCCAGGCCTGAATCCAATTGAGAATATGTGGAAAGAGCTGAAAACTGCTGTTCACGAACGCTCTCCATCCAACCTCAAAGAGCTCAAGCTGTTTTTCAAGGAAGAATGGGCAAGAATTTCAGTCTCTAGATGTTCAAAACTGATAGAGACATACCCCAAGCTGTAAACGCAGCAAAAGATGGTGCAACAAAGTATTAATGCAAGGGGGCCAAATAATTTTGCACGCCACACTTTTCAGTTCTATTATTACAAAAAAAGTTTAAATGATCCAATAAATTTCGTTCCACTTCACAATTGTGACCCACTTGTTGTTGATTCTTCACCAAAAATTTAAAATGTTATATCTTTTTGTTTGAAGCCTGAAATGTGGCAAAAGGTTGAAAAGTCCCAGGGGGCCGAATACTTTTTCGTCATTTTAGAGATTTATAGTAATCAGAAAATGAGTGATAAGGCAAAATATGCTATGTTCAGAAACTTAAAAGGGTTTTCTGAGACTTAGATACCGATAGGCTATGCTCAGGACAGGTCATAGATATAAGATCAGTGGGAGCATTTCCACCGATTAGTTTTGGACATCTCTCAGTGCCAGAAACTATACAGTGGTCAAAGCTGTATAGCTTCCGGGGGTGGCATACTGGAGCTCAGCTCTCATTCACCTGATGAGAGCTGCAGTGCCCTGGCAGAGCCACCACAACTGTATAGTTTATGGTGTCTAAAACAGCTAAACGGTGGGCGTGTCAGAGACCTACCGATTTGAAATTGATGACCTGTCCTGAGGATGCGTCATCAATATATAAGTCCAGAAAAAGTATTTTAATGATGTAAACATCCACCATTAACATGCACATTCAATTGGAGGTACTGACTGCTCCTCCGAAAACTGGATCATTTTGGATTGCAGTAAAAGTGGTGGAATTTCCTGGCATGGATTAATAGGTTAGCTAGACTGCAGCATTAGCGACCTGAACAAAAAATGTAAGAATAACATTTTATAACTATTTACTGAAAAAAGTAATGCAAATAATTCATTAGTACTATTCATGATAAACATCATACAGACAGGGTGTGTCTAACGTGCAATATTACACTTTATTCTTGATGTCATTGTATTTTTTATTTTTACATTTTATCTTTTTTTTATTGGGCCACTGTAATATTAGAAACACAGTTAATGGATTTTCTCATTTTTTTTTAAACTGTGTATTAACTAATTAGAAGGCAGTACAAGTGTCTCTCAAGTTACCATGTCTACCAGTGACCTGCTCCCAGACATTTCCAGGCATTAGGCTTTGATTGATGAGGTCTGTAGGTGTTTGTTAGCCATGTCACAGTAAATTTTACATGGATCAAGTACCTGCCAGGAAAACTGGACCTTTGCCTGATCTTTCACTACAGGGCTCCCTTATAAGTGACAGAACACAGGGAGAAGTATTACCCTGTAGATCTAAGAGGGATACAAGAGAAATGTTGAACACTCCATTCATACATTCACTAAATGCTCTTGCTTGCTCTGTTCTTGCACATTGTATAGAAAGATTATGTGATAAACTATATACACAGTCCAGTCCCCATTATTATGGCCACCATCTAATATCCAGAGTAACCTGTGTGTGCAGCACAGACAGTAGCTAGACGGGCTGGGAGTAACTCAGTAAGGTCCTTGTAGGTTGTCACAGGTATGTGGATCCATACTGACTGCAGTCCATCCCACAGTTGCTGGAGAGTACAGGCGAAACACAACGATTAAAATGGTCCTGCAGATGCTCAGTTTGGTTCAAGTTTGGGGAATTAGGGGGCCAGGGTTGTACTCAGAAGACTTAGTCATGCTCTTCTAGTTGTGTGAAATGTCACATTGTCTTGCTGGAAGAGCCTATCTTTCCCAAAGAAGACAATCAGCATGTATGGGTGTATGTGATCTTCAAGGATGCATTCACACCCAAATGAGTTGAGCATGCCTTCCATATGTCTGAGTGGGCCCAGAGAATGCTATGAAAACATTCCTCAGACCATAACGCTGTCACCCTCAGCTTGTGTTCTCCCAGCATTGGTTGCAGGGCGTTTGTTCTGATATTTCTCACCTGACATGCCAATGTTCATCCATTAGATGAAGCAGAAAACGTGACTCAGCGCAGCCTTTTCTCCGAATGAAACTTCATTGGCAAAGGTTCAGCGACATCCTTCTGGTTCAGAGCTCCATATGCAGTAGGTTTCTCAGAACTGTTGTTTTAGACACACATCTGTAGCCCCCTGGTTCATTTTGGCAGTGAGCTACTCCACTGTAGAGTGTTGGTCAGCCCTTGCAAACCTTCGTAGTTGATGTTTGCCTCTCACATCAGTGGCACATGGTACGTTTCAGTTTCCACCTTGCTTAATCACTGTGGTCCCATTTGTCCACTCATGATAAACTTTCACCAAAGAAGCATGCAAACTATTTACAAACTGCACAGTTTCAGAAATACTGCCACCCTTGGCCCAAAAGCCAATGTTCATCCTTGTTTGCAATACCTTATATACCCACCAAGCCAGCTTATGATATGTTATGTACTTCATAAGCTACGCGCTGCTGACGTCGAAAATAGGAAGTAGTCATAATAATGTGATTCAACTGTGTAGTATCCAATAATATAAGAATAAGTTAGCATCATAACTACTTCCAGAACAAAAGCAATATAGCTATAAACTTGGCCTATATTTAAACTAGCATAATGGCTTCCATTCATAATGAGAGTTATGACTTTTCAATTTTCAAGATTATAATGGGATCAGGTTTTCTTTGGGGTTGTCCAATCTTGGACATTGGGGGCATATCGCTAGGATATGACCCTAATGTCTGATGGACTTGGGTCCCACCCTATTCGTTTCTATGAGAGTGCGAAAAATAGCCAAGTGGTGCCTCAGCTATTTCCGTAAGCCCCATAGTAGTGAATAGAGCAGTGGCTGCAATTACATGGTGCGCTTCCCATTCATTTCTATGGGACTTCCAAAAATAGCTGTGCTCGCTAAAAGGTAGTGGAAAATTCCATATAGGCGTTGATGTATATGGTGTCTTGTCTTTATATAACCTTTACAGTCATTCAGCACCTTCTAATATTTGTGAATTTGCTCTCATGTTCAAACTTAATGGCATCATCTTGATGGTAATGGTGTCTCAGGCTCAACGTATATAGATTCCGAGTAGCAACATTGGGAAATGAATATAACAATTTATTACATATGATATATTACTATATCAAAGAAAACAGACTATAACAGCAATCTCATAGCACTAAATGCAAAGGTTATATATAAATTAATACTCCATTTTGATATGATAAAGAACCCATTTTGAGTATAACACATCTGTGCCGACCCACCATGGCAAGGAGAACTCAGTCCAGGCAGGAGCCTACTCTGTCTAATACCTATCTCTATTCTAGTGAGCGCAGATCCTGCACATATACTGTGTTGCTACTTTTGCATTTAAGCATCCAATGAGAAGAAGAGCCAACCCAACTATATGTATCACCTAATTGAAAGCAGACGGTGGGATAGGCAGGATCATAGGAGTGCATTCACACTTAGATTTGCAATTCACTGAGGGTTGCGCCAGAATTATGCCCTAAATCCTGGAACTTGGTAGTGATCTAACAAGCTAGGCTCTAAAGAAAGAGACCTGCTTTGTTTTCAGTGACTGTCAGGATATTCCACCGGTTTGTAGCGACCACCTAGCCAGTCCACAGCTTGGACTGACTCTATTTAAACTCCTTTCTTTTGGTGGGTGTTTTTGCATCAAATAAGTGGAATCACACTGGTATAAGCCTCTGGAGGATACTGATTTTCCATAAATACCATCCAATGCTCCTTGACAGTCATGAGCTTATTGTTTCCTCCCTTTGTTTTTGAGTTTTAATCAGAGTTTCACCTAATAAAGATTTATTATTTTTGTTTTTTAGCAGCATTGCCCTCAGTGAATTGTTTATCTATTTAATGGTGTATACCTGCTGTATAGTTGTGATATTCAACCTCCGTGAACTGCTTACACACTTGGATTTGGCCACACCTCTGTGTATTGCAGAGACGAAAAATACAAAAAATAAGGATAAAAACATCCTGCATATTATGATAAATAAATACACGGATGTGCATGGCCACGACTAAAACATAAACAGAGTATAATACCACTAAATAAAAAGGTTACAGATAAACTAACACATAATTTTGATATTATAAATAATTCTCCGTTTTTTGTCTTTATATTACTATATCACTATAAATACGTTAATAAATTTTAAATATAGCTTTTATTCAGTTAATGAGGTTGTCGAGCTGGACAACATTTTTGGAACTGGTCTTAGAGTAGGTAAAAAATCTAAAAGAATCTATATTCACCACTGATCCCCTGTTCCCATTCTTACTGGGTTCCCACTGGTCTCTACTACCTGGTCCCATCGCGACACACAAGGAATGCCCTCTCAGCCAATCACTGGCCACAGAGGTGATCCACCTCAGCTAGTGACTTAGCATTCATCTCCTGGTGTTTTCTGTGTGTAGATACAGTGTACAGATACTGCAGGACCAGGAAGTAAAAACCAGTGAGCGAGCTGCGAGCCAGTCAATGCTCTGCTATTTCCAGCAGTCCCATAAAAATGAATGGAGGGCAGCTGCGCATGTGCTGCTGCTCCCTGCTCACTTCATGGGTCCCGTTCTGGGGATAGATGTGGGTCCAAGAGGTGGCTGACATTGGTGGCATATACCACCAATGTCCTAGATGAGACAACCCCTTTAAGCCTTTAATTTGCATTAGGCCTCATGCACATGACCATGTTTTTGGTCCGCATCCAATCCGTATTTTTGGTGGATCGAATGCAGACTCATTAATTTCTATGGGGCTGCAAAAATGCATGGATGTAATCATGTGCTGTCCACATCCGTTCGGTGTGCCAGAAATGATAGAACATGTCCTATTGTTAATTTGGTGGAAAAAAAAATAGGTGTTTCTATAATGGGGGCCCCAAAAAGTGTGGGGTGCACACAGACCGCATTTGTATTCTACGGATCCGTGATTTACGTATGGCAAAATGGATACAGTCATGTGCAGGAAGCCTTAAGGAAAGGTTGGCATGGTACCATTTTTTGTGCAATAAAGCAAACTGCAACTAGTGAGAATTGTTCTGAGTTATGCAGAGCTGTAATAGGGTGCCCATAGAAATCCATGGGCCTACTTTTTATATGACTTCATAAGAATGCATAAGGTGTTTTTTTCTGAGAGAAATAAAAAATGTGGCATGTTTCATCTGTGGCATGTTTCATCTGATTATTGCAGTCATATTAGTGGTATTGTGCCCTAGAAGGACGTACTTTACCATAAGATGGCTTACAGCTCAGTAATAATGAAGAGCAGGGGATATGTTTGCTTTTCTATCATAAAGGGGTTGTCCAGTATTAGACATCCATGATTATTTTTCCAGAATCAGCACCACGCCTGCGCATGGGTTGTCTCTAGTGTTACATTTCATCTTCACAAGACTGAAATACGCTGAGAAACAATGCCACATACAACCTGTGGACAGGCTTAGTGCTGTGTTTGGATGAACGTAGCCAAAGTTCACTAATATTGGACAATCCCTTAAATGAGCTTCAAGAATGCTTTTTGTTTAAAGTGCAACTGCCGTTCTATTTTTATTTATGTAATGTATAGGGGCAGTGATGCTGACCATTTTTGTAATATACTTTAATTACTGAAATAATACATTTATATTAGAAAAATTGCTCCAAAGTAGCCCATTTTGAGCCTTAGCAACACTCCTCTGTATTCTGTTTACATAACACAATCAGTGTCAGCAAGTCTCCACTGTTATGTAAACAGAAGACAGAGGAGCGTTGCTATGGCTCAAAATGGGCTACTTTGGAGCGATTTTTCTAATATAAATGTATTATTTCAGTAATTAAAGTATATTACAAAAATGGTCAGTATCACAGCCCCTACACATTACACAACTAAAAATAAAATGGTAGTTACACTTTAAAGATAATTGCTGACATGACATATGGATTAAATCAGACATGCTGAAACATATTAGCCTTTATATGAAAATTTGCAAACATGGGTGTTTTTATTTTTCAGTTTTCAGTAAAGTGGGTGCTGCACCGCCTAATGGGGACCCCTCACAATGCTCTGTTTTACATTCAGTGCATGCAACTGACTTATGGGGGTGCTAATTAACCTTCTAATTAAAGAAGTTAATGAGATACACCTCTGTGACAGATTCTTTTTAACAAAAGCTACCCTTCGGCTGGTGCTTGACCACGTAAAACGCATAATACAATAGTCAGTTAGTAAGCTGCTTGTTCTGTGACTGTGTGATTTCTCAAAATTTGCAATCAGTTTGACCAAAATACTGGATATTTATCAATATTACCTGCAATGTATGTTACTAGAAATGTATGTAACTCCAAATGTTTCATGTCATGTTGTAAATATAACTCCATCTAGAGCCGGGTAGGCAGGCAATGTATTGCAGAGCAGTAGCTCGCCTGCCTGGGGAGCACACACAGTTGAACATACGTAGGTCTACCTACCATTTGTTTTATTTCATTCAGACAATACGGGTGAGGACTACTGTATTTATAGCTGTGTTTTATTTATTGCTATCATTTATTTATTTGTGAAATAGATTATTCCATTTTTGATTGTTTAATTAATTGTTTTGTCATTGCAAATTCAGCTTTTAATATGGATTCATGTTCATGTAAGGACTGTGCTCATTAAAGTCTAAAATGATATATGCTACTGACTTTGGTGATTTTCTTGGTATCCTGACATTTACATTGTGATACACAGAATGGTAATATCCATTGTAATAACCTGAAAAAAACAGTATTTCACATTTCTTTATCTGCCACAATCAGCCTTAAATAACTCATTGAAATGATTTGCACCTTTCATATGTACAAAATATAGGGTTTACTACTAATTGCAACCACCCAATATCCTTGCTCCTCTACAGTACAGGAGTGAACTACAGAGTTTACCAGAGTTGTCTTGGCCAATCACAAGAGCAGAAAATTGTCATTACATGGTACCTCCGAACTAGGAGATGAAAAACAGGGCATTTGCTCATGGCCCCTAATTCTTAAGGGGATGCTACAGAAATCTGCACACCAGGAGCAGCATGAAATTTCAATTGACCCCTTAACTACCTTGGACCACCTGGGATTTTGAAATTATAAGAAACAGTGACTCTATTTCTTTGTTTGAATTTTAATATCCAGATCCATTTAAAATGAAAATTAACTTTTCACAAGACATGTGACATATTCTTTCAGTATCCACTTGTACTTACAATCTGTTGGTAAGGAAAATATAAAACAATTTTATATGTCATGTGACACATACTGACAGAATGTGCAGAGGTAGCCACACATGCTTAGTTTTGCCTCTCTCTCTGCTTCTTTCATTATATGGTGAACTGGCTGGCTGCAATGTTCTCTCCACTTCTCAGAAGAGATGCTGAGAAGCAGAGAAGACCCTGCAGCTACAGAAGCACTGCTTATTACACCAGGGATAACACTTGGAGCAAGACTGAGCATGTCCACCTGACAATGAGGCGACACAGAAAAGCTAATAGAGCAATATCTGAAAGAGGCTTTTATTAGTGTTACACATAACAATAGCACTTATTTCTTATTTGTGCATTATGTATACCTAATGGCAATGTATGGACACAAATGGTTAACTGATAGGCAGACTTAGGTTTCCAGGATGATGGACTGTGCCCATCCCCTGGTTAGTAAGAGAGGGTTAGCTGTGAGCAACTACAGGCAACATATGTGTGTGAGAGCTCCTGCAAAGTAGGCCCACCGAGAAGCCTCATCCAAGAGACACTGCTGCTCAGACTGAAGTGCTGCTAGAAAGCTATTTAACTGATAGAATACCCCTGAAGGTAAGAAACATACAATCATAGAATGTCTACAACCACCAAGGCCACGCACTGGATTCAGACAGTAAGGTACTGCTCGTTTATGGCATTAAAGACTTTACTGCTGTGGAAAGAGTTAATTGCCTCCAGCACCCACCACAGATGGGCTTGTCACAGATGGGCTTGTCATCTGGATCTACAGTAAGATCTGCACCCCTCAGCCCAGAGATTGTAGAAGGAATTAACAAGTAAAGAATAGCATGCCTGCAGTTATCTTGTAAAGATTGCTAACTGTTTAGAGAGCGACTCAGGGACTACTACCATCATTACTACCGCTGCCCATTCACAGCCTTTGGGGAAAAGTATGTTTGGTGATATACCTCAGAACTGTACCAATTCCTGCTCTCTGTGCTGCAATGCTCATCATCTACAGAATGACTTTATTTATTATAATTAAACTGGGCCTGGTTATTGTCTCCATCATCTGCCAGACCCAGCTACTGTACTCCTGTCTTGCACCCGGCCAGCTGTTCACCATCAAGGGCGCCCCAACTACCACCAAGCAGGACCCCCAGAAGGTCTGGGAGTGCCTCAAAGGAAGAAACGTTTGCTCTCGCCATTCACTGTGCACAGCCCAGGGAATTCCAGAGTGCAGACTGCCATCATGAACTGTGAGTACTTCTACTACCATCATAGCTACTACCACTCCTCTGATCCTCCTCTCCTCTCTTGTAGGTCACTGCACTTGTAGGTCATTATTTTGACATAATATTCATTGGGCAATGGGTAGGCAGTGAAGGGATTGGCAGAGGGAAGAAGCAGTGGTGGAAGGTAGATTAGATTGGGCAGCAGAGTTAAGAATGGAGGGGACGGTTCAAGAGAGTTAGATGAGAGACCAAGTCGAAGGATGTTGTACTAGTCTATGTGGGAGATGATGAGGGCAAGAACAAGCAATTTTGTTGATTTGAAGTTGCTGAAAGAGCGGATTTGAGAAATGTTTTTGAGGTGGAAGAGCAGAAGGTCGTAAGGGCTTAGATTTTCAGTTCGAAAGTTCAAAGGTTCATGAAGCAGTGGATTTGAGAAATTAGGGAAAATGTGGAGACATTAACTGTACAACTGGTTACATATTAGTGTCATATCATTTTTAGCACACAAATATAGTTCATATAAATAATGCCTAAGGCATTTTTATCGGGCTGATGCCTGTTTTAAGAATTGTCTATAAATTAGTAACTTCATACTTACTGTTTGAAGCAGCAAATAGGGAACCGCTTTCTTATATTGTAATATATAATGAAAATATATTAGAATAAATAATCGAATATTAAAAAAGATTAAAATGACATAATTATTTGATGATTATTATCATTACAATAACATTCACATGCTTGTTTCTTGCTGACACTGTACAATACTCACATGTCACTTTAAAGGTGTCTTTTTTTAGGTGACTAATTATGTTTCCATCTGACATTTTTCCCTATATCACAATCCTAAAGAAAATAGCATCACCATGACAGCTCCAGTAAATTGGTCTGTGCATTGTCAATGTTTCTGTCGCTAATTTTAAAAAAATATTTTCTGGTTTATAGCAATGGCAGAAAGTAATGTTACTTGACAGATTATTCACTACCACTCCATTAAATCTCTACGAGACAGATGAAATAGCCGCACACTGTAATTAGCAATCTCCATTGGTTCCATAGCACTTTGAATGGAGTGGTAGTGTGCATATATTGCTTTCAACTAGACCAACATAAGACCCACTTTTTATAATTGGTAATGGTCCCAGCAATCATATATTTTTCACATCCTGTGAATAGTTTACAAATGTTTTTCATGGACCAACAGCTGTAAACAGCCTTTGTCAGCATGATCGACCCTATTAAACCAGGCATGTTGCCTGGTAGGGTTGCTCATGTTGATTAAAACTATATACTTCTTTACTCTGTATGTTCTTAGCCAATTGGAGCACCAAGAGGCAGGCTGTAGTGCTTCAAGAACCTCTACAGCTATGCTCCTTTCACTCCCTATACACCCCCTAAACTTTCATTGACAATGCTAGACATCATGTCTAGAGATGTGTTCTCGCACCTGCCCAGTTGAAATCAACTTAGCATAGCATACTATATAAAGGGGGGATAAGCATGTCCTGAGGTATTCAATAAGGACAGATAATCCTAGAAAGATGAACAGTTATAGTATCCCTTCATTCACTGTGAGTCCACTTATAAAAGATGTCCAAACAATCGAAGCTTCTCAAGATCAATCAAATTGCTTTTCAAGTAATTATCCTTGAAAGTCACTTTTTTGTGCCTGAAGGGATACTATAACTGCTCACCTTACTAGGATTATCTCTCCTTACTGAATTCCTCAGGAGGCGCTCCCCTCCTTATATAGTATCCAACCTATTTGCAAAAACATTATGACACTCCTAAAAAATAAAAATGATGCTGCCATAAAACTAACACTGTAGAATATAAACTGCTTATATGCCGACATATCAAATGTTAGCTTGACAGTTGATGTGTTAAATACACAGCTGCAGCATGTTTTAACTTGACTTTTTCAGTTACTTTTGTTGTATCAAATGTCAGGTTAAAGTTTACTACAACTGTGTATTTAGCATGTTAAGTGTCACGTTAAAGTTTGCTACATTTGTAAGTTCCAAAAATGACAGCCGTTTACTACCTCACTACTGCCCTGCCAGCCTTCATATTAGATATCACCAACACCTATCCGCCCACATATATGGTTACAATGTCTTGAAAAAGTATTCATACCCTTTGAACTTTTCCACATTTTTTCACGTCACACCCACAAACTTAAATGTCTCTACCAACTTTGCACATCTAGAGGCTGAAATTTTTGCCCATTCTTCTGCTCAAGTTCGGTCAGATTGGATGGAGAGCATCTGTGAACAGCAATTTTCAAGCCTTGCTACAGATTCTCAATGGGATTTAGGTTTGGACATTGACTGGGTCATTCTAACACATGAATATGCTTTGATCTAAACCATTCCATTGAAGCTCTGGCTTTATTTTTAAGGTCGTTGCCATACAGTTTCAAGTCTTTTTCAGTCTCTATTGGGGTTTCCTCCACGATTGTCCTGTATTTAGCTCAATCTTCTCATCAACTCTGACCAGAGCACCTTCTTCCATGTGTTTGCTGTGTCCCCTACATGGCTTATGACAAACTGCAAACAAAACTTTTTATTGCTTGCTTTCAAAAATGGCTTTCTTTTTGCCACTGTTCCATAAAAGCCAGATTTGTGGGGTACAAAACTCGGCATGCATGCTTGGTATCTGCATCCCTGTATTAGTGGAGGCCTTTGAAGCAATATAAATGGCAAAAGGCAGAAGGGACCAAGCATGCATGTGGAACCAAACACCCCCTGATTATACGTAAGCCAAGGTTGGCACATAACAGGTAGGAAATAGTGTTAGGTTCCCGTTCTACAGAGATCACCTTGACGATTTGGTGGACGGGCTCAGATAATTTTGTACAAAATATATTTGCCAAGAATCTCTAATTTACCAAACAAGCATAGCATGAGCTCCAGAATATTACATATCTCTATGGCATTTTGTGCTTTATCTGGTTAGCAGTGTGCCGTTGCATTGTATGTATTTTCCTTTTTCAGTCTCTATCGGGGTTTCCTCCACGATTGTCCTGTATTTAGCTCAATCTTCTCATCAACTCTGACCAGAGAACCTTCTTCCATGTGTTTGCTGTGTCCCCTACATGGCTTATGACAAACTGCAAACAAAACTTCTTATTGCTTGCTTTCAAAAATGGCTTTCTTTTTGCCACTGTTCCATAAAACCCAGATTTGTGGGGTACACGATTAATTATTGTCTTAGACTGACCATGGGCCTCTTGGCTGCTTCTCTAATTAGTGCTCTCCTTGCCTGGGCTGTCAGTTCACGTGGATGACCATCCATTTCTTTTCTTTTTTTTTATAACCTAACCCTGCTACTCACTTTTCCACAACTTTATTCCTGACCTGTCTGGTGTGTTCCTTGGTTTTCATGATGCTGTTTGATCACTAATGTTTATCAATACACTACACCTTTACAGAACAGCTGTAGTTATACTGAGAATAAATTACACACAGGTGGACTCTATTACTAATTAGGTGACTTCTGAAGGCAATTGGTCACCTTGGATTTTATTTAGGGGTGTCAGTGTACAGGGGGCTGAATACAAGTGCAGGCCATACTTTTCAGATCTTTATTTATTAAAAATGTTGAACACATGTATCATTTTCTTTTCACTTCACACATACTTGCTACTTTGTGTTGGTCTATCACATAAAATCCCAATAAAATACATTTAAGTTGTGGGTGTCACATGAAAAAATGTGGAAAAGTTCAAAGAGTATGAAGACTTCAAGACACTGTATATTAATTATGAGATGGCTATAAGCTACCACCAAGCAGCACCTTCTCCTTGGGATAACAGAATATCAGTGGCACCATACACATTGGAAGCTTACTATATGTGTTAGCCACAATGTTTCCAAATATGCTGATCTCCTAAATATCAGCCACAGTCTCCCAATAAGTGCAAACCATAGAACCCCCATAAGTGATAAGCACTGCATTTTGTTCTGTCCCCTGGTGACCAGAAAGCTTTGAATGATTTGAGCCAGCCAGAGTAAAAAGAATGGCAGAATCTCTGAGCTGCAGTTGTTCACAATCATATATTCCTGAAAACACATGTCACTGCACATGAGCAGTTATGTCATGGAACCAGCATAATAAACAGAATATGCCATCAAAGTCCATCAACGTGATAACACATGCAGTGATCTCACAATACAGAAATAATAAACACAGTGATGTCAATGTACAGAGATAAACACAGTGATGTCAATGTACAGAGATAAACACAGTGATGTCACAGTACAGGAATAATAAACTCAATGAAGTCACAGGGATAATAAATACAGTGATGTGACAGTACAGAGATTATACACACAGTTTTTGCAGTGTGCCCTTGGATGTGTGGCTGCCTCCATCTTGTTCATGCACTCCTAAATACATACCTTCCAACCATCCCGGCAAATCATTTTGATCAAAATATATTTGCAACCTACCTATCATTAGTTCATACAGTATATTCTATGTTTGTAGAGTGCTGTTGCATTGTGTTTGTTTTTGCGGTAGTGTCACAATACAGGAATAATAAACACTGTGATATCAAAGTACAGGGATAAGTAACACAGTGATTTCACATTACGCAGATAATAAACACAATGATGTCACAGTATAGAGAAAATAAACACAGAAATGTAACTGTAAAGGCATAAAAAACACAGTGATGTCACAGTATAGGGATAATAAACACAATGATGTCACAGTACAGGGATAATAAACACAGTGATGTCACAGTACAGGGATAATAAACACAGTGATGTCACAGTACAGGGATAATAAACACAGTGATGTCACAGTACAGGGATAATAAACACAGCGATGTCATAGTAAAGGGATAATAAACATAGTGCTGTCACAGTACAGATATAATATAGTGATGTCACAGTTATGGGGATAATAAGTAAAATAATGTCACAGTGCAGAGATAATAAACTCAGTGATATCACAGTACAGAGATAATACTTTGATGTCATAGTTACATGGATATTAAAACACAGCGATGTCACAAGACAGAGATAATAAAATTATATTAGAGTAAAGGGATAATAAGCATAATAATGTCCAAGTACACAGATAATAACCATAATCATGTCACAGTATAAGGCTTCATTTACACGACCGTATTTTGTTTCTGTGTCCGTTCCGTTTTTTTTTTGCGGACCATATGCGTAACCATTCATTTCAATGGGTCCGGAAAAAAAAAGGAAGGTACTCCGTGTGCATTCCGTTTCCATATTTCCGTATTTCCGTTCCGCAAAAAAGATAGAACATGTCCTATTCTTGTCCGTTTTGCTGATAAGGATAGGCATTGTTACAATGGATCCGCAAAAAAACCCCTGGAAAAATGGATGCCATACGGAACGGCATCCGTTTTTCTTTGCAAATCCGCAATTTGCCGACCGCAAAACAAATACAGTCGTGTGAATAAAGCCTTAGGATAAATATAATGATGATACCATACAGCAAAAACAAATTGTATCTCTGCAGTGGAAATAAAAATAGTGATGTCACTAAACAGAAATTCCAAATACAGTGATAATAGACACAATTATGTCACAGTACAGGGCTAGATACAAAAAATCTGAGACTCTTAGCCAATACATTTTGATCAAAATACATCTGTGCCCACCTACCCAGCGCCACGGTGGTCTCAGTGTGGGCACAGATGTATTTTGATCAAAATGTATTGGCTAAGAGTCTCAGATTTTATCAATAGAGTGAGGGCTTAGTCCATATGTTGCATGCATTTATTGTTATAGTGCTTTTTCTTCCCATGAATTTCTAAATCTAGCCTTGTACATCCGCATATTTTAATATCTCGTGCAGAATGTTTGTATCTGTTTTCCGTAAATATTTTTTTGATATGTCTTGAAGAAGTAGCACCTTCATGTGTGAATGTGCTCCTATTATCAGGGGAGTGGCATTCATGGGCACTTTTGCCCCACCTATCTAAGAGGCGATCTTGATTAAGGTGGTACATATAGGTGTGTGTGCTCCTCCTCTCATTGGTTGCGGATGCACAGAGAGGTAACTAGGAGCAGCACACTATATATGCAGGGTCTACGTACCTAAACATAGATGCACAACCGCATAGGTAGGTTTAGCGTAGGACCTGCCTGAACTGAGACCACCATGGCGCTGGGTAGGTTTGGCACAGATGTATTTTGATTAAAATGTATTGGCTAAGAGTCTCAGATTTTATCAATAGAGTGAGGGCTTAGTCCATATGTTGTTTGCATCTATTGTTATAGTGCTTATTTTTTTCTGTGAATTTTTGAACACTAGTTCACTCAACAGTAGTTA
This sequence comes from Rhinella marina, assembly GCA_900303285.1. Taxonomy (NCBI): domain Eukaryota; kingdom Metazoa; phylum Chordata; class Amphibia; order Anura; family Bufonidae; genus Rhinella; species Rhinella marina. The sequence continues at coordinate 57,144 of ONZH01011696.1, forward strand.
TGACGACCCTGCAGTCCAAAAGCAGTAGCTATGCTTGCACACTGTAAGAAAAAGCATCAGTCTATGTGCATTCCCACAGTGCCGACCACCAGAGTGGCAATCACATTTTCCTACAATATGCAAGCATACTTATCGCTGCTGGATTGCAGGGTGGTCGTAACCGCTGGATACAAGCGGTATATAAGTAGAAAAGTATATAATACGATGGAAAAATGAATCCAGCTAGCAAAGGAGGCAATATGGACAATCACAATACATTAGTAAGTGTCTTGTAGTAACTTGATATACATGATAAATGCCATTTGCTGAAGTGACACAACCCCTGTAAGAGCATTGCTTTGTATCTTATGCAAGGGAGATTTGTGGCATCATACAGTGACATAGTAATCTGGATGGCCAACCACCCAGGCTACATCTCATTTCGTTTTAAAAAACATCTGGTGTGTAATTTGGCAGTCAGAACAACGCATGCAGAAGTTTTTGCACCCCTGGCCAAAATTACCGTTACCCTCAACAGTTAAGCAAGTTGAGTATGAAATGATCTCCTAAAGGCATAAAGTTAAACAATTAACATACTTTTTAGCATTTCAATATCAGTTTATTATTTTGGTTTTGTTAAATTTTAGGGCTCATGCACATGAATGTGTACAGTCCACAACGCACAGGCACTGGCCACGTGTCTGCCATTTGTGGATGCGGACAAATTCACTTGACCCACAATCCACAAGATTCAATCCACAAAATCCTACTGAAGCGCCCTGTAGTGCTTCCTTGGTCTTTCGCTCCGTGCCTCTGCTCCGCATCGCATCAAGCAGTTTGTGGACCCATTCAAGTGAAAAAAGGAAAGGAGTATCTTGCAAAGGTATGGCAACCCAAGTACATTTGAGCACTTAGATAACTTTGACCAAGGTCTCTGACATTTAATGGCTTTTTAGAATTATGGCTTATTCACAATCATCGTTGGGAAATCCCAGGTGATGCAAATTTCAAAGCTTTATAAATACCCAGGCTCCTCTATCCTTGTCCCAAAAAACAGCTGCTATGGGTTCTTCTAAGCAGCTGCCTAACACTCTGAAAATGAAAATGGTTGAGTCTCACAAAGCAGGAGAAGGTTATAAGAAGATGGCAAAGGGTTCTCAGGTTGCCATTTCCTCAGTTCAAAATATAATTAAGAAATGGCAGTTAACAGAAACACTGGAGGTCAAGAGAAGGTCTGGCAGGCCAAGAAACATTTCAGACACAGCTACTAGAATTGCTAGAAAGGCAAATCCGAACCATCACTTGACTGCAAAAGAGCTTCAGGAAGATTTAGCAGACTTTGAAGCTGTGGTGCATTGTTCTACTGTTTAGCAAAACCTCCACAAATACGGCCTTCATGGAAGAATCGTCAGAAGAAAACCTCACCTGCATGCTCACCACAATAGTCATAAGACTATTACTCACAACTGAGTCATAAGTTTGCAAAAGAACAGCTAAGCAAGCCTGATGGACTCTGTAAGCAAGTCCTGTGGACCGGTGAGGTTAAAATAGAGCTCTTTTGCCACCATGGGCAAAGGTATGTTTGGAGAAAAAATGCACAGAATTTAATGAAACTTTTGTTAGGAAAAATGCACAGTTATACCTGTTAAATCCTTCGTCTCCTTATTGTTATGGTTTAAGAAAAGGCATCAGAAATGTCATCATCATATAAGGTACTGTAAACTGTCTTCTTATCACTTGGTCTAACACTGTGAATGTTGATGTAAATAAAGATCAATACTCTCTCACAACCAGCAGAGGGCGAATAAAGCTCACATATACAGCTTTGATAAACCAGAAAGCCATGCACAAGCAGATTTACTTGGAGGAAATGCTGTAACAGCTATATAATTCAATTGTCCTGTATGTATTGTGACACTGAATGAAAATATTGGCAAATCATTAAACTGTACAAAGTATAACAAGAAGTACAGTAAGAGACAGAAAAAAAACAAAAGCACATGAAAATATGTATCCTGACATTCATTTTTTCCCCTTTTTTCTTTTCTCCTTTTAGTAGGAGATTACATTTCTCAATTTAGTTCCTGATGATTTATAAAGCGTTGCTATAGAAGAAGACATTTAGCATTAAAATAAAAAGACTCCGTACAGTCATTAACAAGTGAGGACAGGCTTAGTAAACTATTTCCCAAAGCAGAAAGCCTTAATTACTTCTGCAAATGGTATTTATCATGTAGATAAAGTTTATACAAGGTACTTGCTAATGTATTGTGATTGTCTATATTGTCTCCTTTGCTGGCTGGATTCATTTTTCCACCACATTATACATAGAAGCTGCATAGAAGTTTTTGGCTGGGCTCCATAGAAACACAGTAAAATCATCATAGACTCCAATGCTAATGCATTGGAGTCTATGAGAATAGCAATCACATGATTGCTTGTTATAGTTCCCTATGGAAACTACAAAAAAGTGTAAAAAAAATAATATATAAATTCAAATTATCTCCCTTTCCCCAAGATGAAAATAAAAAAAATAAAAAATAAAAAAATACACATGGGTATCGCCGCGTGCAAAAATGTATGCTATCAAAATAGAAAAATATTTATCCCTTACAGAAAAAGGCAAAATGAAAAAAAGTGTCCAAATGTCTGATTTGCCCTTTTTTTCTCCTCCCACAAAATATTTTCTTAAAAGCTATTAAAAAGTCGTATACACCCCAGAATGGTATCATTGATAGGTACAGAACGCCCCACAAAAAATGATCCCTTACACAGCTCTGCACACATAAACAAAAATGTTATAAGGGTGAGAAAATGATGAAAAAAACATTTTTTTCCACTTTTTTTTAGCAAGAAAAATTATACATATGTAGTATTGCTGGATTTGTACTGGCCTAAAGAATGAATAGCACAAGCCAGTTTTACCGCATAGTGAACGCCGTAAAAAAAAAGCCAGTAAAACTATGACAGAATAGCTTTTTATTTTCCAATTCCACCCAGTTTGGAATTTTTTTCACACTTCCAACTAGATCCTATACAATATTAAATAGTGGCATTAGAAAGTACAACTTTTCCTGCAAAAAACATAAGCCATCATACAGCTATGGGAACAGGATAATAAAAAAGTTATGGCTCTGGGAAAAAAGGGAGCGATAAACGAAAACGCAAAAATGGAAACTCGCCTTGTCAGGAAAAGGTTAACCTTTGACTGAACCATACAAAGATATGCTGGCTATATTACAAGGTATGAATGCATAAAATGTCATTAAATAACATTAAATAGTATTACAGAGCAAACGAATTTGCAAGCCCCTGGCTCTGGTTAACTGCATGGGTACTTAGCCACCTCCATCCACAAAAAAAATATATATATAAAGTTCTACTGTTTTGTAAATAAACAGCTGTCCCCTATTGTAATCTGCTAAAGCCTTGTGGTTGCTCTGCAGCGGGTGGCATTGATTCTCTCCTCTCATCTGAGCTGTATCCAGTTTTGCTTGTTTTACTTGTGCTATATTTATTCTCAATATTTCAGAGTACTACAAAGCTTTGTTTGGCTTGGATTGGCAGAGGAGGCAGGAGGCATCCATGTGTAAAATGTGTTTTGTTAAAATCAGCTGACAAGAATGACTTGACGCTTAAATGACCTTGTTTTCCAGACATGTCCACCTTGCATTTCCATCAGTGCAATTATTTGTATACTTGGATGAAAATGACCAAGGAGCCAATCTTTACTCTTTTTGTTTCCTTTACTTTTTTCATAAACAAATAAAGTCTGTATGTTAAGTTTTTAATTAGTGTTAGTACATTTTCTGTCATTCCTGTTTTCTGATAATTATGGTGAATGTACAAGCTAGTTTCACATCTGAGGTAAAGGTTCCACAGAGGAACAGCAAGCTGGAGCTCACCAAATCCAACCCAGATACTGTCGTTCACCATCGGAGCCCATTAATTATAATGGGATCCAGCCAGTTTCCAGCAAGAATGCCAGATTTCCTCCGGACAAAAACTGGCGATTGTAGAAGGTACGGTAGGGAACCAGCTTGGAGGAGAATAGCAAATACCATTAAGCTGACTGCAGTGGCCACAGCAGTAGGGGAGATGCAATTGAGAGTATCTTCTCCAGCCATAAGCGAGAAGACACAGAGAACACTGTTACCCATGAACGTGGTGCAATATTGTTGAGTGATATGCACATTCCCCAACTGGGATTGCGCTGAAGCAAAGCCTGAATTGTGAGTGTGGAGGCCTAAAGTAGAATGTGGTAGAAAGTAGTAGAATTGTGGGTTAGGGACAAGTAGAAGCGGTCACCACAGTTGTGGTGACCTGAACATGGCTACAAAAGAGAGAGAGTTATGGCCTTTAAGGCTTAAAGGGGTTGTCCAAGTTATTTTTTTGTTCTTTGTATGTTTCTAACTAGTCAAATATAATAGCTTTTAAATGCACTTTGTGTTTCCAAAGCTGCTCCTTTCTCAGATTTCAGTCAGGGTCACATGACCTGTGATGTCAGCTTGCCTCCCTGCTAATCTTGTATTCGTGCACCAAGCAGATAACAGTCTGTACACGAGACGTCACTGTGCTGGCCACACCCCCTGTACTAGCTGAGGCCGGCTGCTCTGTGTCTCCTTCTCCCTGGATTATTTCAGATAAAACATTAACCCCTTCAGCCAGCACAGGGCTAAAGACTTTACTACGGTAACTGCAGGCAGTGAGGAGAGAAATGCTGGGCACATGAGCTGACAGAGGAGTTCTGCAGAGCAGAAAGGTAGGGGGAAGTTCCTGTGTGTACTGTATCAGCAGTGTCATTGTACAGCTGGGACTTGTAGTCCTACACATACAACATGCTGCTGAGTATCCCAGCAGGCAGACATGTCACTCAGAACTTGTATTCATTCCCTTTGCACTAAAACTTGCTTAGATTAGTTATATATTGCTGCCCATCAGATTTACAGTGCTATTTTTTTTTTATATAACTTGGACAACCCCTTTAATGATGAGATGACTGCATTAGTGACTGGCTGCAGTGATACAGATATGGCCGATATGCCAGATGAGAAGAGCTGGGTTCTCTGAGAGAGAAGACATATCAAGAATATGGATAGTATTGCTGGGCCAAAGAGGAGCCAATGCCTGGTCAAGGCATTAGCCCCTGAAGACACTTGATCTGGATGGGCTGGTGCAGTAAGGAGACTCCCTGCTAAGGTACAGGAGATAGATTGTGATGGCTTCAAGTGTGGAGTGACCCAGAGAGTTGGGCATCTAGTGGTCTGAAGGCCTGACCACCCCTGTAGCATGGGGGTCCCCCTTGGAACTAGTACTTATGGACTGTATATATGGGCTGTACATAGTTAAAGAGAGAGTGCCTCTCTCTAAGAACCGCTAACTTTGCTGTTTCCTTTTAAGAGACTTGCAATCATAAAGACTACTTTGCATTTAAGAGACTGTAAGTATGTGTTATGATGCACCCTTCTGTAAACTGATTACAGTATGTGTATATACCTATACAGTAAAGTTTTGTTGTATAGCGGCAAAGAATTTGTGTGCATCTGTCTGCAATTTTTTCAGTGCCATTAAAAGAAACTGCATTCCCCAGTCATTATAGGGCCATTCACACATTTGTATTTTTCGCAAATTTGTGAAACTGTTCTGCAACTTAGAGAACATGTCCTATTCTGGTACATGTTGTGGATGAGTATGGTCATATTTATTGATGTGGAGTGCACATAGAAGGGTATGCGTAATTTGTGGATTCATGCTTTGTGGATTGAAATTAGACAGTCGAGTGTTTGAGACCTTATTATTCTTATTATTCATTAGATATGGTGTGAAAATTGTTTATTATGCTTACTTGTACAGTGCTACTGGGAAAAAATCTTTAGTGGGGTAAAAAAAAGGAAGCATTTCACACTCTCACCAATCCCTTTTGACTGCTTGCCTGCCACTGCTCTCCACTTCCTTAACCCAGCTCAACACCCAGAAACAGCAGAAGGTACTTTTGAAGCTATAACGATCAGTGATTGTGGAAACACTTTGACAACCAATCGGTTTGACTTTGTGCTAAACCAAACATCGTTATCCTGACAGTCCCCTAATATTTACCATTTAACCCCCATACAGGGATTTAGACTTTCCTGCAAGGGAACCACAAGGCTGCTACCTTCTGGAGTAGTCCCATTGTGTTTGACAGCTGATCCATGGGGGTCAGAGGCACCAGTGTGGGGCAACAAGAGATCAGGCAAATCTATAGTCAGTAACAGGCCAAGGACAGGGGAGGCAAAGTTAATGCAAATTGGTCCAAGGGTCAGGGAAGACAGCATGGGCCAGTATGATGACCAGGCAGCAGATTGTAAAAATCCGGGAGTCAAGCAGAAGTTGGTACATGGGCAGACAAACAGATTATAGCAACTTTTCAGGATCTTTGTAGCAACTTTGCAGGATCACTAGTAAACCCATTGCTAAGGCAGTAAGTGAGGCAAACAGCATATACAGTATCTCACAAAACTGAGAACACTCCTCACGTCTTTTAAATATTTTGTTATGTCTTTTCATGGGACAACACTAAAGATATGACACTTTGATACAATGTAAAGTAGTCAGTGTATAGCCTGTATAACAATGTAAATTGTTATACAACACACAGCCATTAATGTCCAAACCGCTGGCAACAAAAGTGAGTACACCCCTAAGTGAAAATGGCCAAATTGTGATCAAAGTGTCAATGTTTTGTGTGGCCACTATTATTTTGCAGAATTGCCTTAACTCTCTAGGGCATGTAGTTCACTAGGGCTTCAAAGGTTGCCACTGGAATCCTTTTCCACTCCTCCATGACGACATCATGGAGCTGGTGGATGTTAAAGACCTTGTGCTCCTGCACCTTCCGTTTGAGGATGCCCCACAGATGCTCAATAGGATTTAGGTCTGGACACATACTTGGCCAGTCCAGTACCTTTACCCTCAGTTTCTTTAGCAAGGCAGCGGTCGTCTTGGAGGTGTGTTTGGGGGTTGTTATCATGTTGGGGGATCATGCTCTGCTTCTGTATGACACAATACATGTTAGCATTCATGGTTTCCTCAATGAACTGTAGCTCCCTACAGCCAGCAGCACTAATGCAGCCCCAAACCATGTCACTCCCACCACCATGCTTGACTGTAGACAAGATACACTTGTCTTTGTACTACTTACCTGGTTGCCGCCACACACGCTTGACACTATCTGAACCAAATACATTTATCTAGGTCTCATCAGACCACAGGACATGGTTCCAGTAATCCATGTCCTTAGTCTGCGTGTCTTCAGCAAATTGTTTGTGGGCTTTCTTTTGCATCATCTTTACAAGAGGCTTCCTTCTGAGAAGACAGCCATGCAGTGTGCAGCGTATGGTCTGAGCACTGATAGGCTGACCCCCCCACGCCTTTTACCTCTGCAGCAATTCTGGCAGCACGCATGTGTCTATTTTGAAAAGACAACCTCTGGATATGACGCCGAGCATGTGCACTCACTTCTTTGGTCGACCATGGTGACACATTAGAAGCAGCTGCATACAGTACCTAAAGAGGGTTGCAATAGTGCAAAATGAGGTGACGTTCAATGAAGAATACCTCCAATAGACACAAGGGATACAACCACCTAGACCCAATGCTGGAGTACTGGACTGTGACAGACACAGAGTGACATAGCTAACCAGCTTACGACCAGTGAGGGTGGTCACAAGCAAGTAATCAGTCTGATTGGCTAGTTTGTGCTTATTTTTTCTATGAAAAAAAGTGCTCACTAACCCCCCTTGAAATATTCCTTGATTCCTTGGGGGGAAGGGGGTGCATTTTCCAACATGAGGTCACTTTTTGTATGTTCCCACTGTAGGGGTGCATCAGGAGGTCTTCAAATGCACCATGGGCCCAGAAAATGATTCCAGCAAAATCTGCTCTCCAAAGACCATATGGTGCTCCTTCCTTTCTGAGCCCTGCAGTGTGTCCATACAACAGTTTACAATGACATATTGGGGGATTTCTGTAAACTGCAGAATCAAGGTAATAAATATTAAGGTTTGTTTGGTTGTAAAACCTTGTTGTTTTACAAGAATATTGGTTTGAAATACAAAATTTGCAAAAAGATGGGACATTTTGAAATGGCTCCTCTATTTTCCTTAAATTCAGAAGAGGGGGGGGGGGGTTCTGGTAGCAGCTACGGCAACAGGCCAGAGCTGCTACTGTCATCCAGCAGTCATGTTTTGACCAACAATCCAGCTGTACTGGAATGGTTGACTCGCCCTTCAACATCATCTCAAGTGACAACAGATGCACACAGCCAGAAATTGATAGGTGCCTCTAACATGACGGTTAGTTGGCATGACCCAGGAACTGCCTCTGTGCTCTCTCCTGAACTGACTCTGCTTCTTGCTTTTGCTGCTACTTCTGCTAGCCAGCAAGGATGAGCTTTGTGAGGACAGTCAGCAGTTACAGGCCAGCCCAGACTTGGAGGAGAGGTCCACTTTGGACTCCTCTAGGCAGGCAACTACTGATGATGACAGTCAGGTGGGATCACATGTTGCAAGAGGTCAGGGACATGTGCAAGAGACAGGTGTGGGTGACACAAGTGACTCGTAAACAGATGTAGATGATGATGTACCCGATCGCACGTGGGAGCTGGGTAAAGAATGGGCATCGTCATTATCAAAGAGTGAGGGTGAGAGACAGGATGGAAGTGTTTCTATGAGACAGTAGGGGGGAAGCAGTGGGAGATCTGCAGTCAAATACTGGAGGGGTACACCATCTGCTACTAGAAGTCAACGTGAGGAACACAAAAGCAGCGGCAGGCAGGCATCACACAGATAAGTCATATACCAGCAAAAAACCTCCTCCCAAATAGTAAAGGGGCAATCCAGAACATAACAATACCCTACTAGTTCCCCACCCTCCAGCAGGAAGAAACAACTATGCCCACAAAATAGATAAAAAATCTCAATTTATTGACGACGCATAATAATAAATATATAACACAGACACATATTAGGAAAACAGCCAGAAAATAGGTATGGTAACCTTAACAGTTGATTGTGGAACCACGGGTCCCCCTGAAACAAAGTACATCCACTCATACAGCCATATGGGGATATGGACAGTGATCCATATCACAAAGGGACACCCAAATTATGATGTATAATCTACAGTGACATCACTATCAATAACCAATGGGAGTCCACAACCAGTCCTCTAATTAATCCCACATTAAATGGTGTAATGACAATATCTTACCCATGTCCGTACAGGCTGATAGAGGGATGACAGGGGGAACACCGCTGAAACACCCTCGACGCGCGTTTCACCTCAAAGGCTTCGTCAGGAGGTGCCATAATGACAAAACTAGGGCCTTTTATATCACTTAGTTTGGCACCAAAAAATACAAGGGGCGGTCTAATTGCGCATCCCCCATGGGTGATGCGCGTCCCGTCATCCCGGCGGCGCCGCCCGTGACGTCAGAGGAGGGAGCGAGTCACATGACCTGTGACTCTATCCGTCCTCCAAGACCAACGGCAGCGTCCCCGCGTGACCAGATGCACAGCGCAGCCCAGTGATGCGCACCGCCCCCAGTTGCCTGGTAACAAGCCAAACCGGAAGTAGAGAAGCATGGTTCAGATCGTAAGTATATTCATCACGATCCAACCAAAATTCCTCAACCCTGTGTTACGGTCTATGTCCAAACAGTAAGACTTACAATTTAAATCCCTTCAAAGGAAGGAACTATATCATACTTTATATATCATGTGCAAAAGTGCAAAAACCTAAAAAATGCATAAGTGTAAACAATGTGCAGTAATAATAAAAAAATAATACATTATATATTTTAGTGATACATGATTACTAAAGATGCATATAAAGAATGTAAATTAATACATGACTATTAAGTGCATATAAAATGCATAACAAAATGCATATAAAGAACATGATTACATACCATAAAGAATATCCGATCATACATAATTATATTCAAATACCACAAACTAACCCACAACAAAACATAAATACCAAAAAAAAAAAAAAAAAAAAACAAGTAGAGTGCATGTGAACAGTGATATCATGCATAATGAAATTATACAAAAAATAATTTAAGCATAATAAATAATATATGCAACCCTAAAAACACCCCCAATAAGACCCATGGAGCAATGAAAATCACATATAGCATAATTCATAATCTCAGTCATCCATGGGAAAACACCCCCAATAGATAACACCAATGCATAAAACAGGACATATATTAAAATCCAATAATTGCAAATCATGAAACAGAACACAGACAGAACACAGATCCAGAAGAGAGCTTCCACATAATCCTCATCATTATTCATATATCCTTGAGGCTTTCCCCCTTTTCTTCTCTCAAACTTTCCTCCAGGATCCATTCCTCAGGCCCCCATGTGCATGTCATCACTGGCTATATCAGACAAAATAAAAAACAATTAACATATAATATACGATAAAATCAAAACGCTTAAAGAAAGGGTTTGAAGCTGAAAGCCTCATTCAAACCTACAGGAGCCACCGTATCCAATAGCACCATCCATTTACTCTCTTTCCGAAGTAATTGTTTTTTCAGATCACCACCTCTAATACCCAGTCTGACCCTGTCAATACCCTTGAACTGTAGACCACAGGGATTCCCATGATGTACAGCTCTGAAATGCCTAGCTACAGGTTTTAACTTGAATTTTTTGTCTTTTTTGTCAGGCTCTTTGACATCAGCGGCCGCTTTGATGTCTCTAACATGTTCAAGGATTCTAACCCTTAACGGTCTAGTGGTCATACCAACATAGATATAACCACATGGGCACTGTGCATAATATACCACCCCTTCAGTGCTGCATGAGATATGGTCCAAGATCTTAAATTCTCTATCACCTTTAGAATTTACAAAATTCTCCGCTCTGACCATATATCTACATGCCATGCAGCTTCCACAGGGAAAAGATCCCCATTTGGGGCCTCTGTCTCCAAAGAGTCCACCACCCTTCAGGGGTACATAGTGACTTCTTGTAATGAGGTCCTTAAGGTTCCTTGACCTCCTCCAACTCAACAACGGAGCCCTTGAAATGCATCCCTTTAAGTCCCTATCCGTAAATAACACGTGCCAGTGTCGTCTCAGGATAGATTGCACCTGCCTCCAAGATCCATTGAATCCCATCACACATCTAGGATATAAGTCATTTTTTCCTTTTTTTCTACCACTTACCAACAAGGAGTCCCTCTGCATCCTTTTTGCCTTATTGAAACCTTGTTTGATATTTTTATGACTATATCCTCTTTCCAAGAAACGCCTTGACAGATCCCTTGACTGATTAACAAATCTCGTCTCGTTTGAACAAATTCTCCTCATCCTACAGAACTGTCCTGTTGGTATGGCTTTTATTACCTGCGGATGGTGAGAGGAGGTGGAGTGCAAAAGTGAGTTCGTGGACGTCGGTTTGCGGTATACATCTGTTTCCACAAACCCCAGCTCATTTACGCATATCTCTATATCCAGGAACTCAATCCTTTGCCTACTATAGTGCCAAGTAAGGTGGATGTTTAGGCCATTTATGTTTAGTCCCTGTAGGAATTGTTCCAGTTGCGATGTCGAGCCCTGCCAGATGAACAGCACGTCGTCTTTATACCTCGACCACGAGACCACTGCGTCATGTCCCTCCGAATTCATTACCGCTTCCCTCTCCCACAGCCCCAGGAACAGATTGGCATATGAGGGCGCACAAGTCGCCCCCATAGCCGTTCCCCGGAGCTGCAGGAAGAAGCGGTCCTTGAAGGTAAAGATGTTATGAGTCAATGCAAACTCCAATAGAGTCATTATCAGATCGATCAATTCAGCATCAAGGTTAGTCATCTCTAAGAAGAACCTTGACGCCCGTAGCCCGTGGTCGTGGCATATAGACGTATACAGGGACTCGACGTCGCAAGTAACCAGAACCATATCAGGCTCCAATTGAACCCCCTCAAGTCTCCTCAGGACATCATTAGTATCTTTCACAAACGATGGCAGTGTCTGTACACACTTTTGCAGGTAAAAGTCCACGAATCTACACACAGACTCGCACAGGCCCCCAATGCCCGAGACAATTGGTCTACCCGGTGGGCACTGGGGGTCCTTGTGCACTTTGGGAAGCAAATAGAATGCCGGAAGGACCGGAAACTGTGTAATCAGTCCCTCCAACATCCTAGAGCCTATAATCCCCTTCTCATGGGCCTCCTTTAAGATGGTGTCTAATTCATTTTTAAAACTAACCATTGGGTTTTGATCCAATTTACGGTAGCATGTGCCATCCCGCAATTGGCGGAATGCCTCCTTCTCATAAAGTTCCACTGGCCAGATCACAACATTGCCCCCCTTATCAGCCGGTTTTATTACCACATCCTTCATCTTCCTCAGTTCTTTCAAAGCTGTACGTTCTCCCCTGTCCAGGTTATCACTCATTTTACGATTATCTAATTTCTCAAAATCCTGTTTAACCAGTCTCACAAAGATGTCAACTGCTGGACAGGAAGACAAGGGGGGCCAATGTTGTGATCTGGGGTGTAAATACGTGGGAAATTTAGACTCATCAACCACCTCCTCTTCATTTCCCAAGGACTCCAGGTCCTGGATTGCCTGGAGTTCCATAGGGGAAAAGATCACACAGAGATGGAGGGAAAATGCCATACTCGCCAGGGTGGGAATTTTTCACCAAATCACTGGGGGATGTTAGTGTTGCGATATGCAAGATGGGTGGGCAGAGGGTGAGATGCGGCAGGGTGCTAATACTGGCATGACAGCCCTTTGTCACCATAAAGAAGTGTGGGAAAACCATTCCACTCATTTAGTGTTATAGCCTGATGCATCTCCCACTGACCCGCACCCCCTCTCCAGCAATCAGGGCTCGTCACCTTCAGCAGAAGGTAGCTGTCGTTCCTTCCCATCAAATTCAATGTCGTCTTTTGCTCATGATGCTCCTCCTCCTCCTTCACCTCGTCACTTGTTTCGACAGCAGTCGATCACCGCGGTAATTGCAAAAAGACAACAGCATGCATGCTGAATGCCCCATGAACGGTTTTATATCCTTTTTTATCTGTTCGTTGGATCCAACTGCCGGTCACCTGCTGGACCACGAGGTACTCTTCATATGTAGTTTCAGGAGCAAGGGTTTTACTGGGATAAACACATCACATGAAATAATATTAGACAATGAAACATTTGGAGATACCCCCTTGCTCTAGACTGCACAACCACACAGGACGTCAAATGGAGACACATGAATGAAAACAAAAAAGCAACTAAAACAGAAAACCAAAATACTGTGAGAGTCAGCCAAGTGAGAATTTCATGTAAAATTATGAATTTTACATATTACATTCAATAAGTATTTAATGCATTTTTGTTTGTTTTGTTCCTTTGCATTTATTAACATAGGTTATTATGATACTATTGATTTCAAAGCTTATAACCAGTAGAAAGCAATTAACAATTTTAGAAGGATAATGCCCATATTCCTTTTATACAGTATTCTATTGCTGCTATATTGGGACACATATTGTCCTTCTCTGCATCAGCTTGCATTTAAGGGGTAAATTGGTTTAATATTTCACAGTTTTGGTTAATTTCCCGAAAAAAATACATTAGGAATGAGTGGGTTAAGGCAGGACTTATTATTCCTGGCTGCAGGATGCTCAGCACTGATTAATTATAAAAAAAGCAAATCACTGCTGAGATACCAAGGGAGTAGGGGGCGATGCATGCTTCTATATTAATGATGCTTTGTAAGGGCTGTGAATTGAACTTATGCATTGCATAAGGTGACTGATTATTTCATTGCTTTTGCTTATATACAGCTGACACAAATTTGTTGGTTAATATATACAGTAATATATATATATATATATATATATATATATATATATATATATATATATTATAGCTGAGTATTTACAATATCTATGATATATTAGTGTAAAGTATAAAAGTCCTCCACTTAGTCCACATTGCCATAATTTGCACTAAATTTATCAAACATCACACGTTTGGCACATCTTTAAAAAATAACACTGTTGTATAGAGATGTTATTTTACAATTCAAAATTTGTACTGGAGTGCAGGACTGGACTGGACTGGACTGTGACAGGAAGCGGTAATTTGGTTATTTTCATTTAAAATAGTAAAAAAAAATAAAGAAATTAATAAAAGGAATAAAAATTGAATAAAAATAAAACTATAAAAAGTTCTACCTATAGTTACTAGTTTTAGCAATAGTACAGCAGATTACATACACACACATTCCCTCTTCTTTTTCATTCATAAAAAAATATATATTTATTATTTTTACCAATAGTATAGTGTACTTTGTTTTTGTAAAATATATAAATGCACGCACTTTTTTCCTTCTTTGCTTTCTTAAAAAAAATTGAAATATTTTGTCTAGAAGAAAGAATTGATAAGAAAGTAAAAATATACATTTTTTCATAATTTTCACAGTTTTTCCTTAATTATTTATTAAATATTATACCTATCATCTAATGGACCAAAAGAAAGGACTAAGATGTCCCGTGAAAAATAATATCAAATACATGTAGGTTTACTCAGAAATTAATTAGTTATTTGCAGTTAGATAGGCCCATTGCTAAAACTAAAAAAATTGGCCTGGTAAGGAAGAGGGGGGGGGGGACATGAAGCAGGTAAAAACACATGTAGCATCACATATGTTATGCTTTTTCATATTAGAAACCTTCCAAAATTGTTCTTTAGTGGTGCAGATGGCATTTAAACACAAAGTGTTATCGAAACAAACAAACAAACAGTGGCTTGTTGGGAAGAAGCATACCTTAATGGGGGCAGATGCCTGCCTATAGTTATACACACATACACAAATTTTAATAGAAAAAAACTGTGGCTTTCTATGAAAAAGCCTTGAAAAATTATCCATAATTTTAGTGAGAAACAGCCATACAGTGTGATTAATTGTCAGGAGAAACAGTGGCTTGTTTTGAGCATGCCTTGAAAAATGTTCTCTTATTTTTGGGAGCAGCAGCAGTACAATGTGCGTGTGGAAAGGATAAGGTAAGGTCTAAGGTGTGTAGAGGTAATAGGGGCATTTGTCAACAGTAGTGGCAGCAAAGCATGGAAAAGACAAGGCATTAGATGTCTGAGCATTTTAGGAGTATAGTAGCAGTGGCTGGATATGGCTAATGGTAGTAACAGTAGGGGGAATAGAAGCTGTGTCAGTGCAGCCATACAGTACGAAACATGGTAGGCAGATCAATATTCAGAATGGCAGATCTATTCATTGACCTCAGCCAAAGGTATGTGGTAATATTCATGGATCCAAGCCTCAAGGGTGGAATGAAACTGGTATATTAAACCCTTGCAGACACAGTCGTTTTTCACTTGACATGGCCAAATTTTGCAAATATGACATGTGTCACTTTATGTGATAACTTTTGAATGCTTCTACTTAACCAACTGATTCAGGGATTGTTTTCTCAGGACACATCATACTTCAAATACAGCCAACACACATGTTCTCAGATCTCAAACTGTGCTTGGAATGGCATCTCTTCAGTCCAGTGGATAAAGGACCTCCCCTGATTAACTCACAGGCTGTCTATCTGTGAGCCAATAAATGCAAGCTTCCTCCCTCCCAGTCATTTGATATTCCATCTTTGGTCTTCCTCTCATTTTCCATGCCAATTTTCACTGTAAGATGGTGCTGGCAACATTTTGTCCAAAGTGAATCTTTCGCCAAAACTTTGGATTCATTTGGCAGTAGAATTTTTGTGAAATCCATAACGAATCAAATTAGTTTAGAATTTATTCACTCTTCTCTAATTAGACTTAATAAAACAGTGTTCAGTTAGTCCCAAAGGTCACCGTAGCTGTGGTTGCTGGTGGCCACAGTTTTTTTTTAACTCTTTTACTTCTCACTTAAAGGGCTGTTCATATAGTCCGATGCAAAGTAATTGTTTATACCCAATTTCCGCTGCATATTTTCAGCAGCACACCCCTTGTTTACACAAAGCAATATACCACAAACAAACAATTATTTTAGGTGCAGCATGAAAGGCGCATTCACCCAGACCAAGAGCTTTGCTCATTTGTCATGTGTTTAGTAGCTCCTTTATATGAGTCAATTACCAGGAACATGAGTTCCTACAAAGGTTTGCTCCCTAATTTGCCTTAAGCTAGTATAAAGGGCCCTTAGTCAAAGTCCCTCATGAACCCTATCATTGACCAGCCAAAAAGACCTAGGACATCCATACATTACAAGGACAGCCAATTGAGTCCAATAGGCACAATACTGTACGGAAACAAATACTTGTTAGAGGTCCCAAACCTCAAATCAACTTATTTTAGGGGTCCTTCTTAAAAAATAAGGTATTCTAATTGCCTGATTGGAGTCGGGAAGTATTTTTTTCCCCTAAAGTGAGGAAAATTGGCTTCTACCTCACAGGGTTTTTTTTGCCTCCCTCTGGATCAACTTGTAGGAAAACAGGCTGAACTGGATGGACAGATGTCTTTTTTCGGCCTTATAAACTATGTTACTATGTTACTATGTTACTAAAGGCAGAAAACTGGCTCACTAGGACAACCACTGTCTCTATGCAACTCTGCCTGCATTACATGGGCGGTTATTTCTTTAAAATGCATGGCTGGCTACAGGTTCCCCCATAGAATCTGGACTACCAACATGTTTTTAAAGGGTGGTCGTCCTGAGACAATAGTTTTAAGAAAAATAATAATAATCCTGCAAATAGGAGATGTGAAAGGTTTGAAAGGCTTTGGTTACGAGAAGACAGCACCTTCCCACAGTGAACGCCCCTATAAATGTGACTATTTTCACACTAACATAATACAGTTAGAACTCATCTTACCATTCCGTTATAAAATGGGCCCCTTGTTAAGGAACGTAATAATTAGTTTGTGCCATTAAGAGTGAATACTTTGTTGGAGAATAAAAATCACTAAATGCTTTAGGACAAAAAGAACCTTTTTTACTGCGGTTTTCATATATTGATGTGCACTCCTCTACACTGAAATTGCAACACCAAGAAGGAAAATTATGAAATTATTGAAATCACAGGATCGATATACATGTTAATGATATGCAAATGCTAAAATATGGAAACAAAATATTCAAGACATCTTGATTTATTCAGTATCAAGTACGAGCACCATACACAAATACACACACTTACATGTCTTGACATGCTAGCAATGAGATTATTAATGGTTGTGTGAGGAATGTTCCGCCATGCTGAATGCACTTGGGCATGCAGATCATCAAAATCTGCTGCTGGCAGCTCCATTTGCAATTGCTGACCAATGACCAGATGTTCTCAATGGGACACAAGGCTGGAAACAATGCAGGCCATAGTAGCATGTTTAGACCATACAGACTGCTTACTTTTAGCACCAACAACATGTGCCCTGGCATTGTATTGTTTAAAAATGACTCCTGGGACACTTAGGAGGAAAGGAAGTACCACTGTTTCCATGACCAAATTAATGTAATGCTGAGCTGTTAGTGTACCTGAAATGAAGGCTAGAGAGGTCAGGCTACCGTACATTATGCCACCCTATACCATAATCACTGGAGTAGGACTGCTGAGAAGGTTCTTTGTGAAGGCCTTTTCTTGGTGTTGCCCACGTGGGCTCCAGACCAATCTTTCCTTATCAAGGCATCCAAGAAAAAAGTGGAATTAATTGCAGAAGAGGATATACCCTATTTTCAGCCTCTATTGCTGTCTTGCTGTGCGTCATGATAGCCTTTAAGAACAGTGACGAGAAGGCAATGGAACACCTGTATCTGAACGTATGGCTTGTAGCCCAATGTCATGCAAACACCTTATGATAGCTTACAGATGTAGCAGCACTAGCGATCACAGGAGAACAATATCGTAAATAGAGTACGCATCTGATGATTTGTACGCTAATGCTATGCATTGTACGCTACTGCGCACGCATTTGTATGCTAATGCATACGCATTGTACGCTAAAGCGTACCAATTCAACTAATTAGCGTACTTTTACTGCGAGTGAAAGGAGTCAAAGAGGAGAAGTCGCGATTCGTTAGCAACGCAATGCGAAAACAGTGATCGCTAGGGCTGCTACATCTGTATGTAGACAGCTTATGTTTTCACCCTAGGCTTGGGATGTGATGTCTCATTTCACTTGCAGTACAGAATGGATTACTACGCACTATTCTTCTTCAGCTGATCCCCCCATGAAGAGGTTCGTCTCTGTGCACCTCTTGCTGTCGTTCCAATTTGTCATTGTTCTCCCAATTACTGGGACACACAATGTTGAAAAGTGTTGACATCTCACACTTGGCGCATTGAAATCTACTGGATTAATAAACCAAGGTCTCTCAGTTCAAGGATTCTGTCACTCTCAAGTGGCAAAATTGGCACATCAACGAACAGGAGGCATCACACTATCATGCAACATGCCTTGATCCAGTTTTTGAGGTTTCATGTGGCTAAAAAACTTTGCTTTAAACTTTGCAGCTAGGTGTTGAAAATATGATCATTTGCAAATCTTGGCGACATCTGCAACTTTCTTGATTTGTATAACTTTACGGCTTGTTTTGGGGAGAGTAAATTATTCAGATTTTTTTCCAAAAACTCTTAAATACATGATACACACATTTTATAAGTACTGCATAAAAGTGGTGTCTTTCTGCTAGTGCACTGTAAACTTATTACTCACACTGCCACTCATACTGATAGCACAACAGGTGCAGTTATTCTGTTACGTATGTGACATTTCAAAAGAACTCTGATAAATGTGCCTGGAGTGCTAGCAATGATAAGCCTGGCTTATCCTTTTATACCAGGTAGTGACAATTACTGCCACTTGTGAAGGGCCCTCCACTTATAAATAATCATCTAATAAATTCAGCATGTGAAAATGTCACATCATCTGCTGATTCCAGTCATAATCTACATTATCAAAGAAACAACTGGATGCAGTGTTCAGCTGTATTAAATCTTCTTCTATTTCCAGCCATAAAAAATGGATAGAAATTATAGCAATTAAAGCTTATTCAAGGTATAATAAAATTTCATTTTTCTAATAAACTTTCTGTAACAGTATCTCAAAGTTTTCAAGATCTCTGCTTGCTGATACTCAGTAGGAACCTTCATTATTTACTTCTATCTGATACATAATTTAAAGGGGTTATCCAATGCTATAAACTGCCCCCCAATATGCCGGGCCCCCCAAGCTGAATATACTTACCTGGGTCCCCGCTTCCTGCACCGCTCCTGGTCCCTGCACTGCTGCTGCAGCTTCTCATGTTTTCATCTGCACACAGGGAGAAGCTGCAGCAGCAGTGCGGGGACCAGGAGCGGTGCAGGAAGTGGGGACCCAGGTAAGTATATTCAGTGTGGGGGGCCCGGCATATTGGGGGGCTTTTTATAGGATTTGATAACCCCTTTAAGACTAAATATATTATTTTCCATTGTATGGCTAGTTACTTTATAGAATAGGTATTTGCATGTGTGAACAATGACAGGCTTCACTTGGTTCAGCAGTTTTAAAAGTCCACTTCAGCTTATTTAGTATCCATTAGACTCTAGGACAGAGATGGCCAACCTGCGGCTCTCCAGCTGTTGCAAAACTCCGAGCATGCCCAGACTGCCTACAGCTATCAGCCTATAGCAGGATATGGTGGGGATCATATTTTTACAACAGCTGGAGAACCGCAGGTTGGTCAACTCTGCTCTAGGACAATCAAGTTGTGCAATTACTTGGTGAAACCACAGCACCAAAAATGAACAGAAATCAAAGACCTTGCCCTTCTAAACACTTACCAAAAAGTGTATCTACCTCATCTAGTCACAAGGAGATTAGGTTTGGAGAAGAGACAGAGCTTCAAGTCTCTGACCCAGACTGACAGTCTGAGGCTTCTATTTATTTCTTAGCATGATCCCAGTGACTGCACCTGAGAACTCCTTAGGCTAAGGGGAATAGCTATACTGGAGTGGGGTGGAATAATAGGTCCCTCTACCAATCCTATCTACCATTCCAGATCCAGCCCATAAACAGAGTCTGAATAAATCAGTTACAGAAAACTTTGGTGAAACCATACAGCCTTCTGAATTCCTTTTACACATATCTCACCCATCTGAGCAATATAGTTTTATAAACATATATACCAGTTCTAAGAATACTATCTTGTAACTTGTGTGTGCTTGACCAAGACAGACTTTTATCCACTGGAGGCAAATAATGAAGGTTCCTAATATTCAGAGATCTTGAAAACCATGATTTTCATAGAACAATCTATCTATCCCCTCCGCACTTAACACCAGGGGGAAAGGTTCCTCTGTACCATAGGAACAGATCAGAACTGCTATTAAAATCAAGTGTATATTTTGTGGCTCCCATGAGCTTCGAATTAGAGCTTCTACCTCATAAAAGGTGCTTCTGCCACACCAGCCTAGATCCTCAGATGATTGATGACATTCTGCCAGGATGGTTAGACAATTTACGCTACTTTGTGTAACAATGCCAGTTGTTTGCAAAACTTCAGAACTTGACTTCATCTGTAGAAGCCACCTTTCTAGAATGCCAGGACTTGAGCAGAGCAGAAATACATAACAACTGGACGGTCACAAAAACAGATATAGGAAGCATGTGTCAGATTGACAAGCTACTACAGAACAATAAACTCACTGATAGATGACAGTAGACTGGACAATGATGGCAACAGATGAGGAAGATGGAGTCCAGCAACGAAGTAGATGTCACGAGTGTACAGATGGAGAATGATGAATGTAGGTAAAATAAAAGTAGGTAAATGTAGGTAAAAAGATTCAAATTGACCTTGAACTGTTAAGTCCACCAAGATGGAGATTCAGACAAAAAGCTGAACCCATCACAAACATAACTATAATACAGACAACAATAAGATGATAGAACCGCATCCCAGGATGTACAAATCCAGTAGACTGGGAGTCAATATTCTGTAAATACATTGCACAGAGCTTTCAATATGCCCTTCACAGAGGCACAGAAACTAAAAGTATTTAAATGCTATGTACACCTTTGGGAAAAATGTTTGTTTTATGATTGCATTTTACTCATTCTGGGTTAAAAATCATTTTTTCAATTGTTCTTTATTAAAAAATATTGAACTGTTCTGTCACAAAGGGTTAACTGTTTTTTCAAGCTGTGTGAATAGTACTTTCACCTTGTGCCCATCATCTAATAACCCTTATCTCTAAATTATTATAAGATAAGAATTGAGCTTTAATGAATGTTTATAAGGTCAGAGATCAGAGATAAGGAGCCTGTCAGCTCCCTGCTTGAAAGAGCAGAGAGAAATTACAGATCATGCTAGTAGATAAACTCAAAGTTGTGCAGTCAAAATGGCTCATCATTTTTTATAAAGACCATCATCATTTTTTATAAAGATTTTAGCTCAAAATGAGTACAATGCAATAATAAAAAATTGTCACCAAAGGTGTACATAGCCTTTAAAGGCATAAAAAAAAAAACTCTCCAAGGAAACACCAGACTGAACAGGTTAATAACAGAACCAGTTTCAGGTCTAATGCAGTTGCATAGCATCTGCCTCAAACAAAGTTAGTGTGAAACAGGCAAGAGTTCCCTGCTGCTAGTAACACTTTATATGTAAACTGTATATATTTGGTTGGCTGTTGTATTTAAAGGGTTTGACCCTTCCATTAAGTGATGGTATATCGCTAAGATGTTACCTTCACTTTATGATAGGCAGGATTCTGACCTTCATGTCATGGACATCCATGTTCCTGATAAAGAAGTATACATCTTTCCTTAATATATAAAAAAAAAAAAAAAAAAAAAAAAACTACTTGAAAACTGCCATAGACATAGGAGTCATATCTGTCACAGATTCGGCTCAAAGGTTATTTGCGTGCAATCTGCAACTTTTCCCTGCTCACGCCAGGTCTATAAAAGGGCGTGGCAGGGGGTGGGACTGCCAATCTCATTTATCATTTTCTACACCTGTTTTAGGCATAGAAAATGTTTTAAATCTATGTCAGAAAGGAAACTAGCATAGATTTAAACCAGCGGTGGATGCATGGAAGTTAGGTAGAGGCTGGTGCCTCTACATAACTTTGACAGATCCACCACCAGTGCAGGGTTCTAAAACGCTGGTCTTATGATCTCCATAGTTTCTTTTTGTGGCAGTTTTTTGGGTTTGTAAAAATGAATGAAATTTAAGTGGCTTTTTTGGTAGCTTTTTTGGTCACCTGTTTTTGACATGCAGTATCTTTTCCCTATCGAGAAATCTATGGGAAAATGCCTGAAAATTTGCTATACCCAGAGCAAGCTGCACTTTGAAAAATTAATGTCAATCAGCTTTAGGGGAAATATAGTATTCCTGAGTAGCATGCTATTCTTGATAGTGACTGTTATGGGCAGATAGACAGGAGTTGTCTTCTTTCTGGCCTAAAAACATTGTAAAATATGATGTTACAGTCAAACTACATGTTTATAAAGTATATATAATCCTGCACTACCTTTTCCAAAGTACAGTCATGGACAAAAGTTTTGAGAATGATACAAATATTAATTTCTACAAAGTCTACTGCTTCAGTTTTTATAATGGCAATTTGCATATACTCCAGAATGTTATAAAGAGTGATCAGCTTAACAGCAATTACTTGCAAAGTCAATATTTGCCTAGAAAATGAACTTTATCCCCCAAAACACATTTCAACATCATTGCAGCCCTGCCTTAAAAGGACCAGCTAACATCGTTTCAGTGATTGCTTGTTGATGAGGACAGGGCTGGAGATCAATCTGTCATGATTAAGTAAGAATGACACCACTGGACACTTTAAAAGGAGGCTGGTGCTTGGCATCATTGTTTCTCTTCTGTTAACCATGGTTATCTCTAAAGAAACACGTGTAGTCATCATTGCACTGAACAAAAATGGCCTAACAGGGAAGAGTATCGCAGCTAGAAAGATTGCACCTCAGTCAACAATCTATCGCATCATCAAGAACTTCAAGGAGAGAGGTTCCATTGTTGCCAAAAAGGCTCCAGGGCACCCAAGAAAGACCATCAAGTGCCAGGACCGTCTCTTAAAAGTGTTTCAGCTGCGGGATCGGGCTACCAGCAGTGCAGAGCTTGCTCAGGAATGGCAGCAGGCAGGTGTGAGTGCATCTGCACGCACTGTGAGGCAGAGACTCTTGGAGCAAGGCCTGGTCTCAAGGAGGGCAGCAAAGAAGCCACTTCTCTCCAGAAAAAAACATCAGGGACAGACTGATATTCTGCAAAAGGTACAGGGAGTGGACTGCTGAGGACTGGGGTAAAGTCATTTTCTCTGATGAATCCCCTTTTCGATTGTTTGGGACATCTGGAAAACAGCTTATTCGGAGAAGACGAGGTGAGCGCTACCACCAGTCTTGTCTCATGCCAACTGTAAAGCATCCTGAAACCATTCATGTGTGAGGTTGCTTCTCAGCCAAGGGAATCGGCTCTCTCACAGTCTTGCCTAAAAACACAGCCATGAATAAAGAATGGTACCAGAATGTCCTCCGAGAGCAACTTCTCCCAACCGTCCAAGAGCAGTTTGGCGATCAACAATGCCTTTTCCAGCATGATGGAGCACCTTGCCATAAAGCTCAGGGAACAAAACATAGAGATTTTGGGTCCATGGCCTGGAAACTCCCCAGATCTTATTCCCATTGAGAACTTGTGGTCAATCATCAAGAGACGGGTGGACAAACAAAAACCTACAAATTCTGACAAAATGCAAGCATTGATTGTGCAAGAATGGACTGCTATCAGTCAGGATTTGGTCCAGAAGTTGATTGAGAGCATGCCAGGGAGAATTGCAGAGGTCCTGAAGAAGAAGGGTCAACACTGCAAATATTGACTTGCTGCATTAACTCATTCTAACTGTCAATATAAGCTTTTGTTACTCATAATATGATTGCAATTATATTTCCGTATGTGATAGAAACATCTGACAAACACACATAAAAACCAGAGGGCAGCAGATCATGTGAAAATATAATACTTGTGTCATTCTCAAAACTTTTGGCCATGACTGTACTGTATCACAGCTTTATGACAAACTTCCTTCTTCTTATCTGTGTTGATAAAGATATTTTAATTAAAGGGGTTTTCCAAGAATTACATATTGATGACCCATCCTCACGATAGTTCATCAATATGGGATCTGTTGGGGGTCTGACGGATAGCACTCCACTGATCAGCTCTGATCAGCAGAACTTAGATGGGCTTCATACTGCACCAAGCACAGCGCCGAACAATGTATAGCAGCTGTAATTGATTTTGGAGCTCAATCTTATTCACTTGAATAGGCCTAGATTGCCCAAGGTCAGTGTAACCGATGGACGTGGTGTCACAGGTCAAGGAAGAAGCTGCATCTCTTGATCGAACGCTGCAGCCAATTTCAACAGCTGATCGGCAAAAGAAAGGTCATCAATATTTGTTAAGATGTGACAGACACTAAGGGGCACATTTATTAAGACCGGAGGTGGATCCGCCGGAGTTATGAAGAGGCGCCGGCCTCTCCATAACTTCTGCACATATTCGGTGCCAGTTCTAAATGTGAGATAACTTCCTTGCTGTCTTACATTTAGACCATTTTCTACGCCTAAACCAGGTGTAGAAAATGATGAATAAGACGGGCCTGCTAACTTGTCCCCTTCCTCGCCCACGTCACGCCCATGTCGCTATCTGCACCTGAAATACGCCTAATTTAGTCATATTTCAGATTAGTAAATGACCCCCTAAATTGTTAAAATTTTTTAGGATGAATTCATATGTACTAGAGGTGAGCAAATCCATATTAAAAAATGTATTTGTCTTATCAGAAGGGCTTCTTCACTTGTTGGGGGGGGAAGGGGTCTGTGTCCACAGGTTAAGGAGTGACCACGTACCTCGAGATTGACAGGGCAGGACATTTAGCCTTACCCTGACAATTTCCTGCCTGTGCCACTGCTTTGATTAGCAGAGCAAGGATACAAGCGCCTGTGAAGCCCTGTCAATAAGACAAATTAATTTGTTAGAATTGTTTAGCTCATTTCTAATATGTGTCTTTTTTGTGGCATTGTTAAAATCATTGCACAAAAAATGTGTAAATTCTTTTTTTGTTGCAAAGGTATTAGATATTCCTGTGATTGTGGCTCCTGAAAGGCGGCCATTCATTGCTGTGGCTCCCATAAGGCAGGAAGCTGGATACTTCTAATACAGTACCATGATAGTCACTTTCCTGTATAATACTTTAGCTGATTGTTAAATTGCAAAATGCCCTCTAAACCCGCACAGACGCTTCCTATAAGAGTATTTAGCTACTGCATTTAAACAACGTTCTGCTGATGTCCGTGAGCAATCTCAGTAATAAAACTGTCATTCATCAGATCTGATTGTTCACTTTGCTAGTAAAATCCCTGATATGCCTCACAGATGTCAGTTGAAGGTGCTTTGTAAATTCCAGAAGGCAGCAGAAAAACACATTTTTAGTCTTCAGGACATGACATCCTAAAGTAAAAAACTCTGTCAGTTGTCAGATGGTGTAAACATGAAGGGAAGTGATGGACTTAGCACACTTGAAGGAGCATGTGTGTTCAAGAGTCAAGTCTGATGTGCAAGCAGAAAAATTATGGAGACCATTGCAGCTTCAGTATGTTCAGGCTTGAAGAAATTATAATGTGAAATATTTAAATGTACATGTAGATATGATCGATTTTCTGAAATTAGCATAGCAACAACAATATATTGAAGAACAGGCTGCAAAAGTGAAAGTATTTATATATGACAATCATGTATAGTTTTACTAGTGGTGACACCATATCACAGTGCCTAACTCACAATACCAATAGCATGTATAGCTATAGTACATAAGAGTAGTATTGTTTTGGTACAGTGTGGTACTTTTGCAAAGGCTGGGTTTGGGAAAGCCCCTACAATAGGCTGGGTCCTCCAGACACCGTTGAGGCATCCAAGCATTCAACAGCACCACAGTATTTCTTAATAGGAAAGTCCATAAGGCGGCAGTGCCAGAAGTGTCGGGCCCTAGCCCAATAAGCCTCTTGAAGATGAGTAATAGGAAGAGGATACTGCAGCACTCACTGTTTTGAATGAAAATCCATCTTTATTCACTTAGAACCATGCAACGTTTTCACTACACCGAGTATTTTTTTGAATAAAGACTTGGTGTAGTGGAAACGTCACTTTTTCCAGGTGAATAAACATGGATTTTCATTGAAGACAGTAAGTGCACAGTATGCTCTTCCTTTTACTTATCTTCAAGGGACACAGTTGAGGTATCACCACGTGTTGCTGCTCGCCAGAAGGGATGGTAAGGCGTGGTGCATCCCAATGGGAAATAAGTCCAGGGAGTCAGAGTCTGCAGTAAACCAGTGTGCTTCTTTATTGGAGGAACTGTGCAAAACATTACAGGCAAGGCAGTGAGCTGACTTCTTCAGTCTCCTCCCTGGCAGAAGAAGGTTTCATACTGAGGAAAGGCCTGAGCTAGCTGTACCTCCCTCTCTCTCTCTCTATCTCTCTTTCTCTCTCTTTCAGAAGACTGGTACCCTGTCCAATGGCTAGTGGCCTAGGTTCTGTGGCTCAGTTGTCCAGCTGGATCCCTAGTCAATGGACTGGTAACCCAAGAGTCTGTGGAAACGTATTGCCATCTCAGTGTCTTCTACTGGGCACTCATGCAGTCTGGCAGAGTCTATCCTACTAAGAATTGTTTTCTATCCGCAGACAACTAGGGGCTCTAACTGCTTTCCTTATACAGTTTTTAGCTAAACATGAACCTTCTAATGGGAGGGGTGGAGTGGGGAAGCACAGCCTAAACAGATACATTGTTACTCTGTCTATCATAGACTTGTATAGAGCTTCAGTGCAAGTCTATGAGAATGAATAAACTATTTTGTCAGACATAAACAAATCTTCGGGGGGATGGTGCCTGACAGCAGAGTGTGATGGCCGCATAGTACTGCAGCTCCACACAGCCACGGCGCAAATCCTCAACAGAAGCATTTATTTTTGGTCCACCATGGTAAAGATTGGCAATGACAAGTCCCATGAGCACGCTGCCTCCACGGGGACATCCAACTGAATTCAGTGATCCAAGACCTTTCAGAGATCAAAAACGAACTTAAAACCATAGGTCACCGAGTCGATCACATGATGTTGGTAATGTCGGACAATTTCTGTGATATGGCGGGACACATGATCAGAGCCCGGGAAACTCAACCGAACAGGGCTTTTACTTTAATAGAATATATGGTAAACAGGCATTAAAATCCAGGAAAATCACTATATACAATTATTGAGATGGTACAAAACCCATGATCTTATGTATGAACACGGACTTTCATCTAGCAGATTGTGTTGGAGATGTCAGACCCAGATAGGTACACTTAGCCATATTCGGTGGCATTGCCTGCTGGCCATCTCCTTTTGGACAAAAACTGAGGGACATTTGCATGCTATAGGAAACTCAGACTTTTCCCTTACAGCTTGTTTAGTTCTGCTGGCATTACCAACCTCTAAATTCTCACCATCTAAGAACTCAATTCTAACACATCTCATAGCTGCAGCTAAATGTCTTATACCATGTGGTTGCAAACTCTATCACCATCAGAACACCAATGGGTTGAAAAAGTGAATCAGATTTGTCAGATAGAGTAGCTGACTAGCTGGCAAACTCCCAGACGCGACCTTTTCAAGAAAATTTGATAACCCTTGATACAACACTCCAAACTATGGCGATCATAGCTTGAAGTCTGATGTTTTGACTGGATAGCGGAGTCTCTTGATATATGAGTGACACATGTGCCTTTCCAATATCCAACACAAAACAGTATATCCCCCCCCTTACCCTTTTACATTCTAAATTAACAATTGCTGCTACTGGTTGTGGCAGTACCTGTTCTCCATTATTATGTGTTTACTTTATTATTTATTTCAAATGTTTTTCCATTTATCACTGATTGCCTGATTGCAGTTGGGAAGGAATTTTTTTTCCCCTAAAGTGTGGAAAATTGGCTTCTACCTCACAGGGTTTTTTTTGCCTTCCTGTGGATCAACTTGTAGGATAACAGGCTGAACTGGATGAACAGATGTCTTTTTTCGGCCTTATAAACTATGTTACTATGTTACTCAGAGGGCGCTCTGTGTACCCCCAAATGTTTTTTTCATCATGTAATGTATTA
This sequence comes from Rhinella marina, assembly GCA_900303285.1. NCBI lineage: Eukaryota > Metazoa > Chordata > Amphibia > Anura > Bufonidae > Rhinella > Rhinella marina. The sequence continues at coordinate 85,330 of ONZH01011696.1, forward strand.
CATAGTTTAATAAAAACAGATTTGATAAAAAAAGTCTTCAGACATAAACAACAGAGCTAAACCAGACAGTCAGAAGGTCACTCAGTTTTTTTTCCCTCCAGAACTTTGCATAAGTAGAAAGTAAAAAAAGTCAGTATTATCTGGCTGTGCTTAAATTATTTCCACAAAGCAGTGTAGCTATAGTTTAAAAGCAGTGCAAATGAACAGGAAATAAACATGTAAATGCAGTTCATCAATATGAAACAGTGCAACAACAGTGCATACAACAGTATCACAATGCAAGTTAACCATTCAAAGTGCAAGGCTTGACTACCCATCTGGCAAAATCCAGATGTCACAGTAGCTACAACTTTATCGCCATCCTCTCATAGGCCATCATTCTCATCAGCCTCGGTCCTGAAGCCTCTGAGGCAGCAGTGATGACATCTTCATGACCAACTGCGCCAGGTCTCACGTTATTGCAATGATGTCATTGTCCCAGGATGCAGGCAGCGTAATGTCTTCATAGCAGCTGCCTGCTTTGGGACAGGCCGGAAGAGACCTATAGACTGATTCACAGATTGAAGCAAGGAGCTGGACTGGTGAATATTTTTTTCTGTCACTTTTGGAGACACTATAGCTACTGGGGGCCTGTAAAGGGGCTTATAATAACTTCTGAGGGCACTGTAGAAGAGCCGATAAGTACTGGGGCACTATAGAGCGGCCTATAATAACTACTGGGGGCACTATAGAGGGGCCAGTATTAACTACTGGGGTGCTATAGAGGGGCCTATGATACCTACTGGCGTCACTACAGAGGGGCCTGTATTAATTACTGGGGCATTATAGAGGGGCCTATGATACCTACTGTGGACATTATAGAGGGGCTAGTGTTAACTACTGGGGCACTATAGAGGGGCCTATGATATGTACCAGGGGCACTATATAAGGGCATGTATTAACTACTGGAGGCACTATAAAGAGGCCTTATTACTACTGGGAGCATTATAGTGGTACAGTGTGGGAGAATTATTATTGGACACAATATGGAGGACACTACTACCAACAGGAGCACTCTCAGGGAGCATCACGTAACACACCACCCAACAAGTGGGCCTGTTTGTTTTAAAATGCCAGGGCTGAATCTCAGTCCCAGTCCAGCTCTGTCTGCCTGACTTCATATGCAAGAGAATCCATTATAAAAGGAAAATACAATATCTATGTAATACCCTTGTTTTCATGTAAAGTATTTAAAACTGGAGACATGCTGTTGAAGATATTTTGCAGCTATAAAAATTGCTTCAGAAGTGATCTTTGTAGCCGATTAAAGAATTGGTCTATCCAAGCAATAAAGCTGATTGGTTCATTCCAGTGTAAAACATGCAATTGTGGTTTTATAGTTTTGCGTAGGGTTGAGCGAAACGAAGTTCACGAAATGGACTCTGATCTGATTTTCAGGTACATTCAATTCACCTCAAAGCCAAATTTCTTGTGTATCCTGGTAACAAATTTGCCCTAAATTGGTGGTAAAAAAAAATCATACTCACCTCATCTATTTACATGCGAAGAGTCTGTCACGGCCATTTTGATTGAAGATCTCGTGAGAAATCTCAAGATTTCCTGCTGGATGTTCATAAGGTGAGTTTTTTTTTTTAAGATTAACCCCTGACAGCCCTCAATGACATCTCAGATGCTGTGATCAGTGATGAATGTGGCGTCTGAGGGGTTCAATGACAGGGGGCAACACCATTACCGTTCCTCATCATTGCCCCCACTACTCACAAAAAAAAATTTCTTTGTGAAATTCAGCAAAGCAGCCGAATCGAATTTGTGAGAGCTTCGCTCATCACTATTTATGAGATTTAGAATTTCCAATCACAATGCATTCTTATAGTCTTCTGTCCAGTCTTATAGTGCTACAATATAGCTGCAGCATAATAGAATTGCGTACAGTATACTTTATATTGCTAATTTTGACCTACTCTCTTTCCCAAAAAATGTTTCCAGTTATTGTAGCAGTAGACCTTAACGTGCTGCAGTAAAGAACCCAAAGGCATAGGCATAGTGCCAGAAAGCATAGAACGGCAATAATTACACTTAATCCTGGTTTATTCCAAGTAGTTGAGCCCGCAACTACTCTAAAGCTCTTTGATGATTAATTAATTTCTCTGAGACTTGGAATAGGACAGTGAAGCAGTATGCATTTTCACAGGCACCAAATCAAGAAGACAGCTTGTGAACAGCTTAATAGGACAGCATTTTTGCTGTCTGATGAATTTTAGGATATCTCTACTAAGTTTAAATGCTATGGACACCTTTGCACTAAATTTGTCATTGTTGTTCATTTGCAAAATTAAACAAATTTCTAAATAATCCTTATTAAACATTTTTTTTAATCATTTTACTTCTGCGGAGTGTGTTTAAGTCCTTTTTTATAGAGGACAAACACAGATATTCACTTCTATAGGGCACTTTTCTTCCATTCCACAGCTCCGCAAATCAAATAAAACATGTCCCATACTTGTCAGTGAAAATCAAGACATGGCCCCATTGTAGTTTATGGGTCAGCAAAAATGCAGAATGCAATCTATTTTTTTGCGGACACGCTGAACTGTTTGCAAAAAAACGGATCAGGATTTTTGTGGACAGCATACAGTCATCTGAATGAGCCCTTAATATAACCTTTTTTTTTTAAAAAAAATCAAGGTAAGTAACACATGTAGAATACATTTGTCTATGTCAAAATAGTCCATAGCCTTTAATAATATGAAAATAATGCACCAAAACTCAAAAGTGTACAAATGACCAACATGATATTTCACTAATAGACACCATAACGTTATGCAGAAAGTGATATTAAAGGGCATCTGTCGGTAGATTTGTACCTATGAAATTAATTGAACTGTTGGCAGCTGAAGGCATCTGTGCTGGTCCTATGTTCATATGTGCCCGTATTGCTGAGGAAAATGATGCTTTAATATATACAAATGAGCCTATAGGACTAACAGGGTCATTGCCATTACACCTAGAGACTCCGTTCTCTCTGCAACTGTCGTGCCCTCTCCACTTTGATTGATGGTACCAGGTGAGATGACACTTTCACTGCCTGGACCTGTGAATCAATGTGGAGAGAATGCAGCAGTTGCAGAGAAAGTGAAACCTTTAGGTAAAGGCAATTACCCCCTGTTGCTCCTAGAGGCTCATTTGCATATAAAAAAACATATTTTTTTCAGCAATGTGGGCACCATGGGACCAATACCGATGCCTTCAGCTGCCAAGTGCACATGTAACAGGTCAGCCAGTGACATAGCTACAAATCTGCAGACAGATGTCCTTAAAAAGCATTGATTTTATCTTTAATAAACTATTGGTCGGCTTCGTAGCGAATTTGATATTTTATTAATCACATATATTCACAATAAAAACTAAATTAAAATCATCAAAATTCATAAAATTTAGAACATGACTTATGTTATCTAAACACAATAATATTCTACTTGCAATCTCAGTCCCCTTAGGCCCCTTTCACACGAGCGTGACGGATTAGGTCCGGATGCGTTCAGGGTGCGTTCAGGAAAACTCGCACCATTTTGCAAGCAAGTTCAGTCAGTTTTGTCTGCGATTGCGTTCAGTTGTTCAGTTTTTTCCTCACGGGTGCAATGCGTTTTGATGCGTTTTTCACGCTCGTGATAAAAAACTGAAGGTTTACAAACAAAATCTCTTAGCAACCATCAGTGAAAAACGCATTGCATCCGCATTTGCTTCAGGATGCAATGCGTTTTTCACTGAAGCCCCATTCACTTCTATGGGACCAGGGCTGCGTGAAAAACGCATAATATAGAACATGCTGCGTTTTTCACGCAACGCAGAAGTGATGCGTGAAAAAAAACGCTAATGTACACAGACCCATTGAAATGAATGGGTCAGGATTCAGTGTGGGTGCTATGCGTTCACGTCACGCATCGCACCCGCGCGGAAAACTCGCTCATGTAAAAGGGGCCTTATAGTAATCTGCTGCGGAGCTCACGCAGTAGATAATTGCTCAACAGATATATGTCTTTAGAATATTGCGGTGTCCTTATGTTATACTATTGTATCAATATCCAAAGTTATATTTTGTAAAGTGCAATTTTCTTATAGTCACTTTTTTATATACTGGTATTTTGATATCTTATAGCCCACTTGCGTTTTATCAATAGCGCTTTAGATGTATTTAGCGCTATGCGCTTCTTACCGCTACCACAATATACCCCCTTCGATGGTCTGGGAGGTGGGTAACGTCCGGTGGAGTGAGGATGGGTAAATGGGGCACTCTGCCACCAATTCAGTGGGTCTCTGGGGCTTCAGTGTTCCTCCTTCCTCACTGTGCCGCTGCGCCGCTCAGAGTCTGCAGTTTTCCTCGGCAGTCTCCTGGCACATGTGCTGTCCACTTCCCCAAACGCCAGACCTCAACTCCACGTGGGTTCTCCGTGGCTTGTATCTCTTTTTAGCGGATCTCACGTATGTTTCCAAGATCAATCTCTAGTGGGCTAAATCATAAAGATATCTCCGTTGTATCACTTCCAATATATGCATAGGTCCCAACCGCAATTTTCTTCAAAAGCCAGACGCGTTTCGAAACATTCCATTGTTTCTTCCTCAGTGGCATATATTCTCAGTTTCAGGGGACTGTCTCTCCCTTAAATACGATTTCCTCAAATACCAAAACAGGGACTGGATTGCAAGCCACACTACCGCACCTAATGCTTGATACATGTTCACATTATTTCCATGTCCTGAACACTTCTTCAATCTCAGATATTGTTTTCACATATATTTACTTATCTGTTTAACTCTTTTGTTCTGACACACCTCAATTCCAGTTTTAATTTGTATCCATTCTTATGCATTTTGTTTTTGTTTGTACTTCATATCTATTATACTTTTCTCATATTAAACCTTATAGACCTTTAGTATCTTTCACTTTTATCTACATAAATAAAAAAAAAAAAAAAACACACATTCTTCATCAACTCTCTGTCACGCTCTGGTGTGGAGGGAATAGCGACACCGAGCGTACGAGGGAAGGGAAAAGACCAAAACCAGGGAAACGGTCACCTCCTGCAGGGATCCCTGAAATTAGGCCCTGACTGACTACCAGTATGAACAAACCTGGGTTGTAGGAAAGGTCATACACAGGAACCTAATAATAAATGCACCCTAGAAAACCCTGCAGCTAATGACACAAGAAAGAGTAATCCCGTTCCTCCAATAATTAGGACGAACAGGAGACTCCAAAAGGAAAACCACAAGAGGGGAAAAGTCACTTATCTTAAGCAGATATCGCAGCAAACCGGATCTCAGCCGAGATCCACACCACACTCTACTAAGAAGGCAGAAAGTATAAACCTCAAGGGATACTGGGAGAAGAAGGGGTAAATAGGAGAAAGCTAATTACCACAGCGGCAACAGTTGAGGGGAAGGGGTGTGGTGAACAGCAACGAAACCAAGGGAAGAGCAAGTCAAATTATGTCACTTTAGAAAGCCGCGCAGAACGTCTGATACCAGACGTAAGTCCACTCGTGACATTACCCCCCCCCCTTTTACGGGTGACCTCCGGGCACCCAGGACCAACTTTATCAGGATGACACCTGTGAAAGGCTTTCACCAAACAACTGGCATTCACGTCAGATGCCGGTACCCATGACCTCTCCTCAGTACCATAACCCTTCCAATGAACCAGATATTGAAGAGTCCTACGGAGAACTCGAGAATCAATGATCTTGACAATCTGGAATTCCAAATTACCATCCACCAAGACAGGCGCGGGTGGCAAGGGAGATGGCTCCAGAGGTTCAACATATCTCTTCAACAAAGATCTGTGAAATACATTATGGATTTTCAGGGCCTGAGGAAGTTCAAGACAAAATGCTACAGGATTAATAATGGCCATGATCTTATATGGGCCAATAAATCGTGGACCCAACTTCCAAGAAGGAACTTTCAACTTAATGTTCCTAGTAGACAGCCACACAGAATCACCCACACTTAGGTCCGGACCATTCATACGTCTCCTGTCAGCCACACGTTTGTACTTGTTACCCATATTTATCAAGTTATTTTGAATTTCTCGCCATATAGAAGACAATGATGACGAAAAACGTTCTTCCTCAGGAATACCAGAAGTATCAGAACCAGAAAATGTGCCAAACTGCGGGTGAAAGCCATATGCACCAAAGAATGGTGACTTACCAGTGGAGTCCTGTCTGCGATTATTTATGGCAAACTCAGCCAAAGACAAAAACGAGGACCACTCCTCCTGGTTCTCAGAGACAAAACATCTCAAGTAAGTCTCCAGACTCTGATTGGTACGCTCAGTCTGTCCATTCGTCTGGGGATGAAAGGCAGAGGAAAAAGACAGTTGTACCCCGAGCCGAGTACAGAATGCCCTCCAGAATCTGGACACAAACTGAGTCCCACAATCAGAGACCACGTCAGTGGGAATGCCATGAAGTTTCACAATGTTGTCAACAAACACTTGTGCAAGAGTTTTAGCATTGGGGAGTCCGGGTAATGCAATAAAGTGCGCCATTTTACTAAAACGATCAACAACCACCAGAATAACTGTCTTACCAGACGACTCAGGCAGATCAGTGATGTCCATGGATAGGTGAGTCCATGGTCTGGACGGGATGGGTAATGGAAGTAGGGGTCCAGAAGGTCGAGTATGTGTCACCTTAGCGCGTGCACAGACACTACAGGCTGACACATAGTCCTCAAAACACTTACGCAACCCTGGCCACCAGAATCTACGAGAGATGAGGTAGACAGTGGATCTACTCCCAGGGTGTCCCGCAAGCACCGAAGAATGATGCTCCTCAACCACTTTATGACGCAAATCAGAAGGAACAAACAACTTCCCAGGAGGGCAAGACTCCGGCGCATCTCCCTGGGCCTCAAACACTTTAGCCTCAAGATCAGGGTAAAGAGCAGATATCACCACTCCTTCAGACAGTATAGGGCTCGGATCTTCAAAATCAAACTACGTGACAAGGCATCCGCCTTCACATTCTTAACCCCAGGGCGATATGTGACAATGAAATTGAATCTGGTGAAGAACAAAGACCATCTGGCCTGCCTCGGATTAAGTTGTTTAACCGACTCCAGGTAAGCCATATTTTTGTGATCAGTGAATACCGTGATTGGGTGAATCACCCCTTCCAACCAATGACGCCATTCCTCAAAAGCCAACTTAATGGCCAGTAACTCTCTGTTACCCACATCATAATTTCTCTCCGCCGAAGAGAGTTTTTTCGAAAAAAAAGCACATGGGCGCCATTTACCAGGTGACGGGCCCTGTGATAAAACAGCTCGTACCCCCACATCGGATGCGTCAACCTCCACAATGAAAGGTTGTGACACATCTGGCTGCACCAATATAGGGGCAGAAGAGAAGCACTCCTTCACAGCAGAGAAGGCTTGCAACGCTGCATCAGACCACACTGAGACATCTGTCCCTTTCTTAGTCATGTCAGTTAAGGGTTTAACTATTGTCGAATAGTTCTTAATAAATTTTCGGTAATAGTTGGTGAACCCCAAAAATCGCATAAGAGCCTTCAGATTTTCAGGTCGGTCCCAGTTCAGAACAGCACCGACTTTCTCTGGATCCAGACGAAAACCTGAAGATGAAAGCAAGTATCCTAAGAATTGCACCTCGTGTACAGCAAAAACACATTTCTCTAATTTTGCATACAACTTGTTATCTCTTAAGATTTGCAACACCTGCCTCACGTGATCCTGATGTGTCACAATATCTGGAGAATAGATTAGTATGTCATCCAAATACACGACTAAAAACCTCCCCACAAGATGATGAAAAATGTCATTAACAAAATGCTGGAAGACAGCAAGAGCATTGGTCAACCCAAAAGGCATGACCAGGTTCTCAAAGTGGCCCTCAGGAGTGTTAAAGGCCGTCTTCCATTCATCCCCTTCTTTGATCCTGACCAGATTATATGCCCCCCTTAAGTCCAACTTGGAGAACACCTTGGCATCCACAATCTGGTTAAACAAGTCAGGAATCAAAGGAAGGGGGTACGGATCACGGACAGTAATCCTATTGAGTTCACGGAAATCCAGACATGGCCTAAGGGTTCCGTCCTTTTTCTTAACAAAAAAGAACCCTGCTGCCACAGGAGATTTGGAAGGCCTAATATGTCCTTTTGCCAAACTCTCAGTAATATATTCCTTTATGGCCGTTCTCTCAGGTCCAGAAAGGTTATACACCTAGATTTGGGCAATTTTGATCCAGGGATAAGATTGATAGGACAATCGTATTCCCGGTGAGGGGGTGAATCCTGACATCCACCTTCAGAAAATACATCAGAGAAATCCAATATAAAAGAGGGAAGAGTCTTAGTGGTTAAAGCAGAAAAAGATGTATTAAGGCAATTGTCAACACAATAATCGCCCCAATCCACAATTTGTCTAGTATGCCAGTCAATGGACGGATTATGTTTGCTTAACCACGGTAAACCCAGAACCACGGGAGCAGGAAGACCTTCCAACACAAAACATGAAATAAGCTCCTGATGAAATTCACCCACTCTTAATTTGATATCATGCACCATCTGAGACAAACACTTCTGAGATAGAGGTGCAGAATCAATGGCAAACACAGAAATCCTCTTATCCAAAGAACTCGGCGACAATCCATGCATACGGACAAACTGAACATCAATCAAGTTCACCCCTGCCCCGCTGTCAATAAACACCTCAATTTTCACAACCTTTGACTCTAGCGCCACCTCGGCAGTCAGGAGAAAACGGGTACTACAGGATGAAGACAAATGCACATTTTCAGTCTCCCTATCCACCCCACCAAGAGTGAGATGAGAATTCAACGCCCCCTTTTCTTTTCTCTCTTTTAGAGATTGAAAACATGGACATACATTGATAAAGTGTCCTTTCTGACCACAGAAAAAACACACACACCCTTTTTATTACCAAGATGTTTACGGGTGGAAACAGGAGTGGCTCCCCCTAATTGCATAGGTTCATCCCCAGACATCAACCTAGGGGAATATTCACCCAAAGTGTCATAGGAAGCCAGTACACTATGTGATAGTACGTCCTGAGAGCGAGGGCCCCTAGATCGCTCTCTCAGGCGCCTATCCATGCGCACAGCAAGAGACTTAGTGGCCTCCAAAGACACAGGGGTTTCCTGAAAGGCCAAAGCGTCCTTCAGCCTTTCAGACAAACCTTGACAGAATTGGCTACGTAAAGCCGGATCGTTCCATTCAGTATTGGTCGCCCACCTCTGAAACTCAGAGCAATAAATCTCAACCGGCCGCTCACCCTGACAAAGGTCACGTATCTGGGTCTCAGCCAGGGAGATACGATCCGGGTCGTCATAGATAATCCCTAAAGCCTTGAAAAATTCATCTACTGACCGGAGAGACTGCGATCCGGTCGGCAGAGAAAAGGCCCATGACTGCGCATCCCCTTTAAGCAGCGAGACGACCACACCAACCTTCTGCTCCTCATTACCAGAAAAATGTGGACGCAGTCTGAAATACAATTTGCACACCTCCCTAAATAGAACAAAATTATCACGTTCCCCAGAAAATCTATCCGGGAGGGCGACCTTAGGCTCCAAACAGGCCTAACACTCAGCATCCCCAGAACCACCAGCCTGTGGTCTCTGAATCTGGTTGCGGATGTCAGCCACCTCCAAGCAGAGTCCCTGCAGCCGTTCAGCAAGTGCAGCAATAGCATCCATGTCAGCACAAAAATGACATAAATTTTTGTTTAGGCGGTTTATAATGTCACGCTCTGGTGTGGAGAGAATAGCCACACCGAGCGTACAAGGAAAGGGAAAAGACCAAAACCAGGGAAACGGTCACCTCCTGCAGGGATCCCTGAAATTAGGCCCTGACTGTCTACCAGTATGAACAAACCTGGGTTGTAGGAAAGTTCATACACAGGAACCTAATAATAAATGCACCCTAGAAAACCCTGCAGCTAGTGACACAAGAAAGAGTAATCCCGTTCCTCCAATAATTAGGACAAACAGGAGACTCCAAAAGGAAAACCACAAGAGGGGAAAGAGGGGAAAAGTCACTTATCTTAACCCCTTCGCGCCCAGCGCCGTACATGTACGGCGCTGGGGCGATGCGGGCACATGGCGCCCGCTCGCGGGTGCGGCGGGCGTCATGGCCGGCAAGTCTCTGCTGTTTCTAACAGCAGAGACTTGCCGCTACTTACCGCTATCGGCGGCGTCTTCCTGGTTGATTAGATGCCGTGATCACACGTGATCACGGCATCTAGTTGCGTTTCAACCCGGAAGCATTCGCTTCCGGGTGGTGTACAGACACCCCGTGTGGCCAATCGGGGTGTCTGTACACCATATGAAAACTGTAATCCTCGCTGGTGAGGATTACAGTTTTCAAAGTGCAATTCTTATTCTGGCCACTAGATGGCAGGCCAGGATAAGAAATGAGCAACTCATGGATTTCTGAGTCTATAAAATCCATAATTGCTCATAAAGAAAAAAAAAAAGCCACAATATATAAGCCCATATTTGAGCTTTCTAATAGTAAAAAAAAAATTAAAAAAAATGTTAAAAAATATATAAAAAATAAAAAAGATGTAAAAGTTCAAATCACCCCCCTTTCCGTATAAGTAAAAAATAAATACCTAAATAACAATAAATATAGACATCATGGGTATCACTGTGACCGAAAACGCCCGTACTTTTAAAATATAAAAAAAAAAATTCCAATACGGCGAATTGTGTGGCGGAAAAAAGCGTCCAAATGGCGATTTGCCGTTTTTTGTCGCTTTTTTTTTCTAAAAAAATTAAATAACAAGTGATCAAAAAGTCATACACACCCCAGAATGGTATCAATAAAAACTTCAGATCGTCCTGCAAAAAATGAGCCCCCATACAGCTCTGTACACATAAATACCAAAAAGTTATAGGGGTCAAGATTTGACAAGGAAAAAAAAAAAAAGGGAAACTTTCTAATTATTTTATCACTATGAAAACGCAGGAAAAACTATACATATTAGGTATTGCCGGGTTCGTACTGACCAGTAGAATGAAAGTAATGGATCAGTTTTAATGCACATCGAACGCTGTAAATAAGAAACCCGTAGAACTGTAGCGGAATAGCGTTTTCTTTGCAATTTCACCCGGTTTGGAATTTTTTTCCCGCTTCCCACTACACCGTATGCAATATTAAATGGTGGCGTTGGAAAGTACAACTTGTCCCGCAAAAAACAAGCCCTCATACAGCTATGTGAACAGAAAAATAAAAGAGTTATGGCTGTTTGAAGGCAGGGAGCGCAAAACGAAAATGCAGAACCGAAAAAAGCTCCGGGGGTGAAGGGGTTAAGCAGATATCGCAGCAAACCGCATCTCAGCCGAGATCCACACCACACTCTACTAAGAAGGCAGAAAGTATAAACTGCAAGGGATACTGGGAGAAGAAGGGGTAAATAGGAGAAAGCTAATTACCACAGCGGCAACAGCTGAGGGGAAGGGGTGTGGTGAACAGCAACGAAACCAAGGGAAGAGCAAGTCAAATTATGTCACTTTAGAAAGCCGCGCAGAACGTCTGATACCAGACGCAAGTCCACTCGTAACACTCTCTTTTTCTCCTTCTCTATATTGTAAAGTTGCAGAAGTCACGGAGGCAGCAAGGAAGCGTAGGCAGCATCAATGCGCTGTTATACAGCCAGGCATTGATGCGTCATACGTCCTCATCGGTACCTCCCAATTACGAAAAGCCAAAGACCTCCAAATCCGCATTCAATCCCGAAGGTGCCAAGGACCCAAACTCATAAATCATCCTAGATTCACACCTAGACATTTTTGCCGTAAAATCACCTCCCCTCCAATCTCTCTTTACTGTTTGAATAGCTGCAAATCTTAATCTGGATGGATCACTATTATGGCACACTTTAAAGTGCTGTGATACACAATGTTTTTCATAGCCTTTTTTTATATTATTTATATGTTCCGCTATTCGGACCCTTAGTGATCTTTGAGCAGATTACTATAAGGGGACTGAGATTGCAAGTAGAATATTATTGTATTTAGATAACATAAGTCATGTTCTGAATTTTATGAATTTTGACGATTTTAATTTAGTTTTTATTGTGGATATATGTGATTAATAAAATATCAAATTCACAACGAAGCCGACCAATAGTTTATTTTAGATTAAATATTGTGGCCAGTCTGGTTGTTGGAGGGTCGTGCTAAGCCCAGGTGAGCACCTACATACAATAGTAATTTTTGATTCTATCTTTGCTTATGACAGCAGACTATATAATGTAACCACTTGCAAATGAGATTTAATACAGAGAAATATAAAGTTATGAATGGAGCAGATTTGAACAGAGCATTTCTGCTATTTTAGATTGGGTATAGGTTGAATATAGGGGTCATTTATTATACTGAAATATTTCAGGCGCACATTGTGGCGCAACAGCTTTTTATATCTGCATCTTTTTGATTTAGTGTTCCACTGTCTATATAAGACCTGTGTATGCAGCAAAATAAGTGACTACAACCACTTTGTACTTGTCTATATGCTTTTTGATGAAGGAAACCATACTTGGTCTGTATGAATTAATCCTCAATCACCTTGATCTGTTTATCATCAGGAAATGTAGTGCCTGACTAAATATTTCAATTGCCGCGGCCGCAAATTAAACGTATCATTACATACAAGTCTGTAAGGGGGTAAACATTGTGCCTCTTAGCAGGGTATTCTGGCAGTCAGATGTGAAACTTGAAAGAAGGCTGCAGGTTCTTTACACTCAGGGCAGCAGTACCGCACTTCTACTAAATCCAAAACATGCATTAATTACCTCTTTGTCACTGTGTTACACCCCATGTGATCCTATCTTGCATTGTTGACATCTATTCCAGACTGTTCTCTTCTTCTTTATTCTCTGGCAAGTTCCCCCCACTTTTGTGTAGTTTGGAGATAAACGAATCAATGCAGAATTCATCCCAAACATTACAAAAAAATCTGATTTTGACAAACACAAATTTCTTGTGATTTGTTCTGGGCAAATCACAGAGAGAGATCCATGGAAATGAGAGATCCACTCCACTGGAAATGAATCATGCAAGCCAGTTCTTCTTCCAAAAGAACAGCAGTACTGGTATAATGGACAGTGAGTGTGGATTCTCTATGCCAAGTAACCACTTTGCCTTTAGGCCAAACCTAAGGCTGTTGTCCTGCCGGTTCCCTGGTATTCACCCTTTAACCCCTATACAGGGATCTGGACTTTGTCACAGGGAGCCAGCCAGGCTGTTACCTCCTGGAACAATCCTGTGTAGTTGGCTGCTGACTCACAGTGTCACCCATGCGAAGCACCAAGGACAAGGCAAAAGACGTACTCTGAACGCTTTCAAAGATCACAACAGGCTCAGTATGTACGTATTCCAGATTGCAATTCCAAGGTCAGGGCAGGCTGAGTATAAGCATAGTCCAGGAAGCAGTTACAAGGTTGGGGTAGGAGGCAAGGAGCAGAAACGATAGACATGCAAGGTACGGTACACAGGTACTCAAACAAAAGATCACACCTTTGCTGGTTACTAGAATCGAGAAAACCTCAAAGCTCAGACATTGAGTTGGAGCCACAGTCCAGCTAAATAGGGAAGTTGATGAGCACCTTAATCAGCAGCTGAACAGAAAGCAAAAGGGAATGAGTATCTCCATCAGTGATGTAAGGAAGTTCACTAAGTACTAGTCCCAATACACACAGGAAGAGTGAAGTGATGCCTACACCTGCCTGGGACATCGGCGGACATGGGCTGTCAGCCTAACAACTGGGTGTCTCAAGAAAAAACTGCTGTGGTTAGCTGAGCAGCCATGGGGGTACTCTTTCTCCTTATGGAGACCAACAAGTATGCATGAGAAGTATTGTAGTCTAGAAAAAAACTGCTTTGCCTTTCTAGGGAATATACAGTATATGCAGATTTTAGTATCTTAGCTGGGATCAGATAGGCTTAAAGGGGTATTCCGGTAAAGTAACTTAATTTTTGAAAAACTGCATTATAGCTGCAAGCTGTGACCCAACCAGAACCCATACCTATACATATGATTAGAGCTTCAATTTACCCTGCAATCCATTTGTCTAGCTCCTGTGAGCCTGCAACACACTGGGAGTGTCATGGCTCCTGATCTTCCCTCATCTTCCCTCGCAAAAATACAATCCCCACAATCCCTAGCTTTCCAGCTGTGAGTTTCTGCTTGTTCATGAGTGTTGCTGTTTACTGATTGGCTTGGCTGCCTGACATTCCAGTCCGGTCACGCCCCCTCTACTCAGTAGTCATCAGCACACTAACATTCAGCTAGAGAACTGATAGCAACACACTGAGCATGCTCGACCTAACAAAGGCTCAGAACTACAGGTCGGTGCCATGGTAACTCATGAGGAAACACAGTGGGTAGCAGAGGAAGAAACTACTTTATAACTACTAAACGGTAAATACAGATGCGTCCACACTTAACTTATCTCCAAACTCAGAGTGGTGACAGTTTTGTCCTGATAGCAAAACAACATGATATCGCGAGATTGTAACTAAACTCTAAAAAACTGCAATACACGTCACAACCACTGGGCGGTGAGTGCTCCACATTTAGCTGATTGCTCAGCTGCTTTTTCTTTTGTTTAGAGCTGCTGGCCTCAGATGTGAGATATTTATCGGCAGACCAAGCTAAATGTGGTGAGATCTATTGAGAATATTTAATGTGCTAAAGTCAAACACATGAGAAAAAAGGAAAACTAAATAGAGTATCCAAACATTGTGTGTTACTGTCAGCTGGACTGTGTATCTAATCCTATCTTAAGTAATACTGTCTACAGAGTCGTGTATCTAAGCCTATTATGTGTGATACTGTCTGCGTAGCAGTGTATCTAATCCTGTCATGTGTGATACTGTCTACAGTGTCGTGCATCTGAGCCTATTGTGTGTGATACTGCGTGAAGAGTTGTGTATCTCATCATATCATGTGTAATACTGTCTGAAGAGTTGTGTATCTAATCCTATCATGTGTGATACTGTCTGAAGAGTTGTGTATCTAAACCTGTCATGTGTGATACTGTCTGCTTACCAGTGTATATAATCCTATCTATGTGATACTGTCTTCAGGATCGTGTATCTAATCCTATCCTGTGTGATACTGTCTGCCGAGCTGTGTATCTAATCCTATCATATATAATACTGTCTGAAGAGTTGTGTATCTAATCCGATCATATGTAATACTGTCTGCAGAGTTGTGTATCTAAGCCTATCATGTGTGATTCTGTCTGCTTATCTGCGTATCTAATCTTACCTTGTGTGACACTGTCTGCTGAGCTGTGTATCTATTCCTACTTTGTGTGATACTGTCTGCTTAGATGTGTATCTAATCCCACCTTGTTTGATACTGTCTGCTGAGCTGTGTATCTAATCATATCATGTGTGATACAGTTTGCAGAGTTGTGTATCTAATCTTATAATGTGTGATACTGTTTGCAGAGTTGTGTATCCAATCCTTTCATGTGTGATACTATCTGCAGAGTTGCGTATCTAAACCTATTGTGTATGATACTGCCTGCTAAGTTGTGTATCTAATCCTATCATGTGTGATACTGTCTGCTGAACTGTGTATCTAATCCTATTCTGGGTGACAGTGTCTGCTAAACTGCGTATCTAATCCTATCATGTGTGATACTGTTTGCAGAGTTGTGTATCTAATCCTATCATGTGTGATACTGTCTGCTAAACTGCGTATCTAATCCTATCATGTGTGATACTGTTTGCTGAACTCTGTATCTAATCCTATTCTGGGCGACAGCATCTGCTAAGCTGTGTATCTAATCCTATCATGTGCGGTACAGTTTGCAGAGTTGTGTATCTAATCCTATCATGTGTGATACTGTCTGCTGAACTGTGTATCTAATCCTATCATGTGTGATACTGTCTGCTGAACTGTGTATCTAATTCTACCTTGTGTGAGTTTTCTGCTGACCTGTGTATCTAACTCTATTAGGTGTGATACTGTCTTTGAAGCTATTGTTGTATCTTTATAGAGTGTGATACAGATAGAGATAAGGAGCTTTCCATTGTGAACATACTGTACACTCAGCCACTGCTCAGATAAGAGAGGTGGGGGAGGTGCTCATGTATTTCAGTCCCTATATTTCCCTGTCTTGTGGATGAGGCCTGATTACCAGTTAAAGGGGTATTCCCATCTCACAAATGTAGTTTGTATAATTAGATATAGCCATACCAATATTATTACTAATAGAATGTATTTATATAAAATGTACCGTTTAGAAGATTTCCCTATTTGTATATCCATTGTCCCACACACATCAGTCAGGCCGTTGCCCCTGGTTACGACCACCGCAGCCATGTAGTAGTGGTGGACGGTTTGCTCTTGTTCAAACCCGCTCTGAGGTAACTGCTGTATTGTGTATGCACATTGCATCAGCATGCGCAGACACATCTTAGGGTTGTAGTATTTTTGTCTGCGCTTCCAAAATGCAGAGAAACGGATCCTGTTCCAAGATCAATTCATCTCTATGGAGCAGGATCCATTTATAAAGTCTGCCTATTGCATTATGGGATGGTACCGTCCAAAACGCAGATGTGAAAGTAGATGTGTCTCCGCATGCTCGTACAATGTGCATTCACAATACAGCAGTTACCTCAGAGCGGGTTTGAACAAGAATAAGCCGACCACCACTACTACATGGCCGCAGTGGTCGTAACTAGGGGCAACGGCCTGACTGATGTGTGTGAGGACAATGGATATACAAATAGGCAAATCTTCTAAATGGTATATTTAATATAAATACATTCTATTAGTAATAATATTGGTATGGCTATATCTAACTATACAAACTACATTTGTGAGATGGGAATACCCCTTTAAGTAAGGCTACTTTCACATTAGCAGCAGCACGGATCCGGCAGGTGAAGGGTGCCGCTGGATCCGTGCTGCCGCAGGGACATGTGTGGGGCCAGAACCGCGCTCCCTCCCCACACAGTACATATACACATACAAATACACATACATACTTACATGCTCCCGGCAGGTCGCCACAGTGCAGGAGGAGCAGGACGGCACACACATAGGACAATTCCCCACAGCGTCCTATGTGTGCGCCGTCCTGCTCCTCCTGCGCTGTGGAGACCTGCCGGGAGCATGTAAGTATGGATGTGTATATGTCTGTGTATGTTTATGTGTATATGTCTGTGTATGTCTGTATGTGTATATGTATGTGTGCAGGTGACGGATCTGTTTACCATTGTGTCACACTGAACGGATCTGTCCCCATTGACTTTCATTGGGGGTCATGACGGATCCGTCTTGGTGCGGATGCCTGGACCGGAGAGCAAACCGCAGCATGCTGTGTTTTGCTCTCCGGTCTGAAGACGGAACGGAATGCTTTTAGGAGAGCTCCGTTGTCTTCAGTTCAGTTTTATCCCCATTGACAATGAATGGGGACAAAACTGAAGCGTTTTATTCCGGTATTGAGCCCCTATGACGGAACTCAATACCGGAATTATAAAACGCTCGTGTGAAAGTAGCCTAAGTTATAGAAGCCCATTCATGTTGCTAATGGAAAATATAGCACAAAACATGTTTATTGTTTTCAGTCCCTGAGGCGGAGCTTATTTTTAGGAAAAAAAAAAAACTTTCCACAGAGCACTGGTGTCACTGGTTTTGTCCCCCTTACATTTTTTAAATTATTTTGGCAGACCCAGGTCTGTGGACCTTTAGAAAAAAATACTAGAGTACTCCTGATTCAGGGTTTAATTTGAACAAACTTTAATTATGGGTTTAATCAGGGGCGTAGCTAACAGCTCATGGGCCCTGGTGCAAGAGTTCAGCTTGGGCCCCCCTTCCCTCAGTGCTTTGTGTGTCTTCTTATGCAGCACAAGGGTCTTTGGGCCCCCTCAGGCTCCTGGGCCCGGTAGCGACTGCTACCTCTGCACCCCCTATAGCTACGCCCCTGGGTTTAATGCAGAAAATAACAATTGCACCATTTTTATTTACAACATCTCCCAATCCTAATGAATTACCATCGTGCAGCTGTAGTCCAGAACCACAGCATGGATCTAGGGCTGCCCTTTACTCTTCCATGAAAAGCTTTATGCCCCTTTCACACGAGCGGGAGACTCGCATGTCTCCCGCAACGCATCTACAGGGCTGGACTCCTGCACTGACTGGGATCGCATATAATGCTATGCGATCCCTGTCAGTGCTGAGTCCAGCCCTGTAGATGCGTTGCGGGAGACATGCGAGTCTCCCGCTCGAGTGAAAGGGGCATTAGTGATACAGAATGTTACATGCCAGTGGTATTGCCTTTCTTTTCTATCACTAATGGAAGGACTTTATACAGACCAATGTAATTGTTGTACAGTTAGGACGTCATCCCAGAACTTAAGCATTCCATCAATCATCTCCTGCTTAGTCCTCGGCCTTATTTCAGACCTTATAAATCTGTAGTGCCAGTATATAATAAGTATATATAATCCTCCTTCCACCTCCCTCCTCATATTGCATGCATTGCCAATAAATATATATTGCCCACCCTGTATTGCCAATGGAGAATTCCCCCTGCAAATCAGACAAGAAGAGAACAGGTTCTATATTTTTGGTGGGGCCATGGAGCAGACATTCATATTCAGGCAGCACATGGTGTTGTTCACATCTTTTTGCCCCCATTGAAATGAATGGGTCCTCAAAAATGTGGATCGGATGCAGACCAAAAATATGGTCATGTGAATGCACTAAGGGTAAATACACAAAGTTTTCTGGATGAGGATTTGAAGCAGACCTGTCTACAGAAACGGATAGGAAAGGAATTAGGCTTCTTTCACACTGGTGTTATTGCTGTTATTGGTCCGGCAGGGTTCAGTAATAACGCTTCCGTTACTGATAATACAACCGTCTGCATCCGTTATGAACAGATCCAGTTGTGTTATCTGTAACATTGCTGGGACTTATCTGGTTTCTATTGTGTCAGACAGAACGGATCCGTCCCCATTGACTTGCATTGTGGGTCATGACGTTTTGCTCCGGATCCCCAGGATGGAAAGTAAAATACAACATGTTGCGGTTTGCTCTCCGACCTGCAGACACAACTAAACTAAATGGAATGTATTTTGGAGCCTCCGTTCTCTTCAGTTCAGTTTTGTCCCCATCGACAATAAATGGGGACAAAACTGAAGCGGGTATTACCGGTATTGAGCCCCTATGACGGAACTCAATACCGGAAAACAATAACACTAGTGTGAAAGTCGCCTAAGAACTATAAAGGAGGGATTTATACTTCTGGCTTTGGCTCCTGGTATATTAGCATTCAGCATTATACTGTAGCTTCTCACAACTGTCCTATCATCTAAGTGTCCAGGCCTGATATTTGCTGCTTATGTCAATGGTCCAGTCTCCATTCCCTGTGTCTTTATTACCTGACTATTCACCATTGTATCCTGCTGTTGTTTGATTAGTCCCTGATTAGGGAAATACAGTCCCTCCTCTATTGTTCACACCTAGACATGTAAATGTAAGGCTTTACTTCTTCTGAGACACTGGTCTTCATCCAAAATGCAAACTTTCTAAGTGCTCAAAATCATATTATCCCAGAATTGTAACTAAATATTCAATGCAAACAATGTTTCTGCTTCCCACAACTATCACCCCTATTTTCCTGCACTGCCTAAGGCCCCATTCACACGACCGTATGAATGGGGCCATATCTATCCGCAAAAATGCGGGAATAGATGCGGCCCCATTCACCTCTGTGGTGCTAGCTCCGTGCCGCGGCTCTTTTGAAGCAGGTCCTATACTTGTCCATGCGCACGGACAAGTATAGGCATTTTCAATGGGGCCGCACACCATGTGTTCCGCAGCGCTTGGGCGGCCCCCGTATATTTGCGGGTCCGCAGTAATGCGGGCCCGCAAATATACGGTCGTGTGAATGGGGCCTAAAACCCCTGCACCCAGCAAGGAACTTCTTATCTCTCCCTCCATCTGACCTCCTGCCCAGATCTGTTCTGCCATAAAAACCTTCCTCTCTAGAGGGAATTGTAAGAAAGAGAGAGACAGGAAACCCTGGGAAATTAAATCCGTGCTGCCGCAACTCACAATGAATGGGGGACAAAACGGAAGCGTTTTTTTCCGGTATTGAGCCCCTATGACGGAACTCAATACCGGAATTTAAAAACGCTAATGTGAAAGTAGCCTTACTTAACTGGTAATCAGGCCTCATCCACAAGACAGGGAAATACAGGGACTGAAATACATGAGCACCTCCCCCGCCTCTCTTATCTGAGCAGTGGCTGAGTGTACAGTATGTTCACAAAGGAGAGCTCCTTATCTCTATCTGTATCACACTCTATAAAGATACAACAATAGCTTCAAAGACAGTATCACACCTAATAGAATTAGATACACAGGTCAGCAGAAAACTATCACACAAGGTAGGATTAGATACATAGCTCAGCAGACAGTATCACACTCTATACACATACATCTAATCGCTTCATAGACAGTATCACACATGATAGGAATAGATACACAGCTCAGAAGACAGTATCACACAAGGTAGGATTAGATACACAGTTCAGCAGACAGTATCACACATGATAGGATTAGATACACAATTTAGCAGATGCTGTCATCCAGAATAGGATTAGACACAGAGTTCAGCAGACAGTATCACACATGATAGGATTAGATACGCAGTTTCGCAGACAGTATCACACAAGATAGGATTAGATACACAACTTAGCAGGCAGTATCATACACAATAGGCTTAGATACGCAACTCTGCAGATAGTATCACACATGATAGGATTAGATACACAACTCTGCAAACTGTATCACACATGATAGGATTAGATACGTAGTTTAGCAGACACTGTCGCCCAGAATAGGATTAGATACACAGTTCAGCAGACAGTATCACACAAGATAGGATTAGATACCCATCTTAGCAGACAGTATCACACATGATAGGATTAGATACACAGATATGTAGGCAGTATCACCCAGAATAGGATTAGATACCCAACTTAGCAGACAGTGTCACACAAGGTAGGATTAGATACGCAGCTAAGCAGACAGTATCACATATGATAGGATTAGATACAAAGCTTAGCAGACGCTGTCACCCAGAATATGATTAGATACAGAGTTCAGCAAACAGTATCACACATGATAGGATTAGATACACAACTCAGCAAACTGTATCACACATGATAAGATTAGATACACAGTTTAGCAGATGCTGTCACCCAGAATAGGATTAGATACACAGTTCAGCAGAAACTGACTTTATATTAGGTAATTATTGATGATGAATTAGTCTAAAACATAAGTTATATTTATGGTAACTGGAATACCCCTTTAATGTTCTTTTCTTTTTGGATGGAAAACTAATTTGAATATTTTTTCCTAGAAACTCAACGATATGCAAATTAGCTTTTCTCACAAAACGAAAAGTACACTAAGCCTATCTGATGCCGGCAGATTTAATGTACTAAAATTTGCATTTATCTTTCCCAGAAAAGTAGAGCAGCGTTGTCTGGACTACAATACTCAATTTGCATACTTGTTGGTCTCCATACTGGGAAAGAGCACCCCCAAAAGCACCCCCTAAGGCCACTCAGTAAACAAGGGAAATTTTCTCCCAGTTCTTTTGGAAGGTGAACTGACTTGTGTGTCTCATTCATAGAATTTCAAGAAATTTGCTCATCTCTAGTGCAGTTCATTTTGTGCTCTCTCATTAATGAAAATTAGCTCCAAAATGCAGCCTCCTATAATTGATAGTGCTCTAATTAAGCACACTTGACCTACAAGCTGAACTACAGGTTGTAATCTAAGGCTACAAGCTATAAACATAATTAGGATTTTTATTTTGCACTGCATATTTTCAATAGGCATAAAGTTTTGTAGGCTGGAATACTCTTTTCATAAGACATTTATCAAATCTGCTATGTTAGTTTTGTGGTGTAAAAATGTCAGGCAACATTTAGTAAGCCTTACCACCTTTAGAAATGGAGTGAAAAGTAGGCCAGGATTTCAGATTAGAACACCTTCAAGTCTCATTTATAATGTGTAAGTTGTATTTCCACACCAGGCAACCTCCTAGTGTACTTTTACAGACATAGGAGTACACCACATTACTCTTGCACCAAATATATTATTACTGTGCTCCATTTCCTAAAGTTGGACCAACCTCCCAATGCTAAGGGCTCATGCACACAAACATATTTTCTTTCCCCGTCCGTTCCGTTTTTTTTGCGGACCGTATGAGGAACCATTCACTTCAATGGGTCCGCAAAAAAAACGGAAGGTACTCCGTGTGCATTCCGTTTCCGTATGTCCGTATTTCCGTTCCGCAAAAAAGTAGAACATGTCCTATTATTGTCCGCATTACGGACAAGGATAGTACTGTTCTATTAGGGGCCAGCTGTTCCGTTCTGCAAAATACGGAATGCACACAGATGTCATCCGTTTTTTTTGCAGATCCGTTTTTGCGGACTGCAAAATACATACGGTCGTGTGCATGAGCCCTAAGGCAGAATTAAAACTGACACCAAAACCACTGCAAAGGCTAAATTCCCCCATGTATGTTTCACTTTGAGAGACCTGTCAGTTTTTTGGGAGGCTGTCATGTTAACCCCTTAACGCCCGATGACGACTTATCCCGTCATGGGCGGGAGCCGCTTGCCGCCCCATGACGGGATATGCCGTCATAGACTGCAACGGTCACAGTGGCAACTGTGACTGTGACATACCTGTGACGCCGGCTGTCATAGACAGCCGAGCGTCACAGGAAGCTGACAAAGGGACCAATCGGTGGTCCCCATGTCAGCGATCGCTGTGATTGGTCTGTCAAATATGACAGACCAATCACTGCTTCTGTGTACTGTAACGCCGCTTATAGTGCACAGAATCATCTGTGAGCTGTGACTGCTAATCCCAGACCTCCCCAGGTCCCTCATCCCTCAAGACTGTTATAAAAAACTGTTATAAAAAAAAAAGTTTTTTTAAAAAAAAAAGTAAAAAAAAAAGCAAAAAAAATTAAAAAAAGTTAATAAAAAAAATTGTTAGAGGGGATTAGTTTAGAATCTTAGTTAGGCTTAGGGTGTTAGGTTTATAGGGTTCATAAAAAAATAAATTATTTTAAAAATAATTAAAAAGTTAATTTTCTAAAAATAATGTCTGAGCGTCTGTACTCCGCTGAAGAAGCATACGCTATGCTTTGCTCAGATACAGAAAGCGCTAGTGAGACGGAGGAATTTTTATTGCCCTCGTCCACTAGCGACAGTGATGAGGAGACTCAGACAAGGCGCCCTAGACCTGGCGCCGGTGACCCTGGTGCTAGCACCAGTGGCACCACTTGGGTGTCAACTGATTCCTACGCCCCACCAGTTGTGGAATTTTGTTCCACCGCAGGGATCCACATTGACAGCACCAACTTCAGTGAAGCTAAATTCTTCCAAATTTTTTTCACGGAAGAATTAGCTAATCTGATGGTCGTGCAGACTAACCTCTACGCTGCACAATTTCTGGCCAGTAACCCGGCCACATATTATGGTAATGGAAATATGTGGCAACCTGTGGATGTGGCAGACATCTATAAATTTTGGGGCCTTTTCCTCAGTATGAGTCTGATAAAAAAGCCCATTATCAGATCTACTGGTCCTGTGACGTCTTGTATGACACCCCCCTGTACAGACATGTCATGGCAAGACAGAAGTTTGAAAACATTCTGCGCTTCCTGCATTTTGCAGATAATTCAACTTCTGTCCCCCGTGGTGACCCCAGTCATGACAGACTTTTTAAAATTCGGCCCCTTTTAGATTTTTTCAACTCCAAATTTGGCGAGGCCTACAGTCCATCGCAGAGCATCGCAGTGGACGAGTCCCTTGTCCTATTCAAAGGCCGCTTGCATTTTAAACAGTATCTGCCAAGCAAGAGGGCCAGATTTGAGGTGAAAATTTACAAATTATGTGAGAGCGACAGTGGATATACCCACCGGCTCCACATATACGAGGGAAAAGACTCCCAAATCGTCCCTCCTGAATGCCCCCCTTCCCTTAACAGCCCAGGGAAAATTGTGTGGGACCTTGTCTTTCCTCTTTTGGACAAGGGGTACCACTTGTATATAGACAATTTTTATACAAGTGTACCCCTGTTCAAATGTCTGTTGCCCAAAAAGACATTGGCCTATGGCACCATACGCCGCAATAAAAAGGATTTACCCAAAACCTTTGTGGCCCAAAAATTGAAGAAAGGGGATAAGAAGGCGGTCTGCAGTGGTGACTTGCTGCTAGTGAAATATGCAGACAAGAAAGATGTACTGTTATTGTCATCCATTCACCCTGACAGCACCATCCCCATGTCCGTGCGTGATACTGACACCCCCATCCACAAGCCCCTTTGCATTGCAGACTATAATAAGTACATGGGGGGTGTGGACCTTGCGGACCAGGTCCTGCAACCCTATGCTGCTATCCGCAAGTCCCGCACGTGGTACAAAAAAAATCACTGTCCACCTCATACAAGTGGCCATGTACAATTCATTTGTACTTTTCAGAAAGGCTGGGAATCAGGGCACTTTCCTGGAGTTCCAGGAAAAAGTAATCAAACATTTATTGTTTGGGGGCCAGGTCCAGGAAAGGGAGGAAGGGGCGTCAACCAGCCAGGCCTGTAGAATCATCCCAGGCCAACATTTTCCGGCAGAAGTGCCCCCCACTGCCAAAAAAAGCAGGCCCCTAAAAAGATGTTGGGTGTGTTACAAAAATGGCATACAGAAGGAAACCAGCTTCCAATGTAACACATGCCCAGAAAAGCCTGGCCTCTGCATTAGGGACTGTTTCAGGGTTTACCACTCTTCCACAGAGTACTTATTTTATTCGTTTTTAACCCCTTTATGCATATTCCTCCATTTTCAAACTGAAAAATTCAGGCTACAACAACATGTAAATGTAAAAAAATCAACTTTTTTATTGCCTACATCCACTTTCCCAAAATACTGTACTTTATCTATGGGGTCTAACTGCCCAATACACCCCTTGAAATGTTTGTTGAGGGGTGTAGTTTCCAAAATGGGGTCACATGTGGGGGTTTTCCACTGCCTTGATACCACAGGGGCTTTGCAAACATGACATAGCCCTCAACCAAAAATCCAGTCAAATCCTGCCTCCGAAATCCAAACGGCGCTCTTTCCTTGCCAAGCCCTCCTGTGCGTCTGTACAGCGTTTTACATCCACATATGGGGTATTCCCGTACTCAGGAGAAATTGCTTAACAAATATTGTAGAAATTTTTCTTCTTATATCCCTTGTGAAAATGAAGAATTTGGGGCTACAAAAATATGTAAGTGTAAAAAAATCAACTTTGTTATTGCCTACATCCACTTTCCCAAAATACTGTACTTTATCTATGGGGTCTAACTGCCCAATACACCCCTTCAAATGTTTGTTGAGGGGTGTAGTTTCCAAAATGGGGTCACATGTTGGGGTTTTCCACTGTCTTGATACCACAGGGGCATTGCAAACGTGACATAGCCCTCAACCAAAAATCCAGTCAAATCCTGCCTCCGAAATCCAAACGGCGCTCTTTCCTTGCCAAGCCCTCCTGTGTGTCTGTACAGCGTTTTACATCCACATATGGGGTATTCCCGTACTCAGGAGAAATTGCTTGACAAATATTGTAGAAATTTGTCTTCTTATATCCCTTGTGAAAATGAAGAATTTGGGGCTACAACAACATATAAGTGTAAAAAATCAGATTATTCATTTTTACAGGCTATTTATGGGTTATTCCTGTGAACCAACTATAGGGTTAATAAACTTAAAAAATCGTGTTCTGAGTACTTTCAGGGGTGAGGTTTTTAAAATGGAGTGATTTATGGGGTTTTATAACATGCAGGCCCCATAAATCCATGTCAAAACTGGGCTGGTCCCTCAAAAAACAGATTTTGAAATTTTGGTCAAAATTTAGAAAATTGCTACTAAACTTTGAAGCCCTGTAATGCCTTGAAAACATAAAAGTACAGAATTTTTTTTTCTCTACATAAAGAAGACTTATTGCTAATATGAATATACACTCACCGGCCACTTTATTAGGTACACCATGCTAGTAACGGGTTGGACCCCCTTTTGCCTTCAGAACTGCCTCAATTCTTCGTGGCATAGATTCAACAAGGTGCTGGAAGCATTCCTCAGAGATTTTGGTCCATATTGACATGATGGCATCACACAGTTGCCGCAGATTTGTCGGCTGCACATCCATGATGCGAATCTCCCGTTCCACCACATCCCAAAGATGCTCTATTGGATTGAGATCTGGTGACTGTGGAGGCCATTTGAGTACAGTGAACTCATTGTCATGTTCAAGAAACCAGTCTGAGATGATTCCAGCTTTATGACATGGCGCATTATCCTGCTGAAAGTAGCCATCAGATGTTGGGTACATTGTGGTCATAAAGGGATGGACATGGTCAGCAACAATACTCAGGTAGGCTGTGGCGTTGCAACGATGCTCAATTGGTACCAAGGGGCCCAAAGAGTGCCAAGAAAATATTCCCCACACCATGACACCACCACCACCAGCTTGAACCGTTGATACAAGGCAGGATGGATCCATGCTTTCATGTTGTTGACGCCAAATTCTGACCCTACCATCCGAATGTCGCAGCAGAAATCGAGACTCATCAGACCAGGCAACGTTTTTCCAATCTTCTACTGTCCAATTTCGATGAGCTTGTGCAAATTGTAGCCTCAGTTTCCTGTTCTTAGCTGAAAGGAGTGGCACCCGATGTGGTCTTCTGCTGCTGTAGCCCATCTGCCTCAAAGTTCGACGTACTGTGCGTTCAGAGATGCTCTTCTGCCTACCTTGGTTGTAACGGGTGGCAATTTGAGTCACTGTTGCCTTTCTATCAGCTCGAACCAGTCTGCCCATTCTCCTCTGACCTCTGGCATCAACAAGGCATTTCCGCCCACAGAACTGCCGCTCACTGGATGTTTTTTCTTTTTCGGACCATTCTCTGTAAACCCTAGAGATGGTTGTGCGTGAAAATCCCAGTAGATCAGCAGTTTCTGAAATACTCAGACCAGCCCTTCTGGCACCAACAACCATGCCACGTTCAAAGGCACTCAAATCACCTTTCTTCCCCATACTGATGCTCGGTTTGAACTGCAGGAGATTGTCTTGACCATGTCTACATGCCTAAATGCACTGAGTTGCCGCCATGTGATTGGCTGATTAGAAATTAAGTGTTAACGAGCAGTTGGACAGGTGTACCTAATAAAGTGGCCGGTGAGTGTATATCTAATTTATGTGGTATCACTATCTTCCTTAGAACCAGAGAATTTCAAACTTAGAAAAATGCTATTTTTTCCAATTTTTCACGAAATTGTGGAATTTCCAACAAGGAAACACTGCAAATATCAACCCAAAGCTATTACTAAAATAAAGTAGAATATGTCACGAAAAAACAATCTTGGAATCAGTCGAATCGGTGAAAGAATCCCAAAGTTATGAATTAATAAAGTGACACATGGCAGATTTAAAAAATGTGGCTTCGGCATTAAGTGTAAAAGTAGCTTCGGCCTTAAACATTATGCGTTAATGTGATGATGTACCATTCAATTTCTGTGCATCTCTTCGTGGGTTGCTCAGACTGATAGACATCATAGTAGCATTAATCATGGTAGCATGAATGTTGATTTCTCCACTGTTGGCTAAAAGGAGTAGATGCCAACATCAGCATAAGCCCTGTAAGAGCCTGACACGCATGTAGGTATATGTGATGCTGGAACACTGTGCTGCAATGACGATAGGAGGGAAAGAGAAGAGATGAAAAAATGGAATGCTTTCTTGCCAGGATTGTGAATGGTTCATGTTTGGTGTCTGGAAGACAATAGGCCTATGATATTAGATTGCTGGGCTTGTCCTTGGTGGCATGACAGCTGGTTAATTGCAAGGGAGATGGTGGGGTGGAGGCAGGGAGGTAGCTATAGGGGGTGCAGAGGTAGCGGTTGCTACCGGGCCCAGGAAACTGAGGGGGCCCAAATCCCCTTGTGCCACATAAGAAGACACCAGTATTATAGAAAGTGCATGCTGGTCAGGTTACACCTCTGGAGGGAAGGGGTTAGGTAAAAAATTTTGCATCGGTGGGGGGGTGCTGTTTCAATTTTTGACTCGGGCAGCACGGGGGCCACAAAGCACTGAGGGAAAGGGGGCCCATGCTGAACTCTTGCACCAGGGCCCATGAGCCTTTAGCTACGCCCCTGATGGAGGCACATGTGGATGTGGAAATTCTGCAGAGTGGTTCATCTGGCGAGCTATTAGGATAACCATTAGTCGAGAGGGACCATAACCTAACAAAGCCTAGGGGAACATCAGTTAGGAGCAGAACATAGTAAGCTGACATAGCAAACTGACATTTTAATGTATACTTGGAAAATTTAGCCACAGAAAGGCACAGCCTGCAGAGCTCTCTGTGAGCCTTAGGTAAAGCAGTGTTGCCTGTCATTCTTGGAATGGGTCACTTTTAGGGTTGAGAGAAGCATATAGAGAGGAGCCATGGTGGATTGAGTAGTTCCTGACTCAACCTTGTGGGAGGCTACTACTGAATCTAGTAAGTGCCATGTAGGATGACAGCCTGGGAGGGACTGGTGACTGGCGTGTATGACAATGACAAACACTTGTAATGCTCTTTTCTCCCATAGAAGACTCAAAGCACAGGAATGGTTGCCTAGCGAGGGCAACTCCCTGAGCAGTCAGGGGCTACCATGTACTAGGTGGAGCAGCACTGAGGCTCAGTGGTTAGCACTGGTGCCTTGCAGCGCTGGGGTCCTGGGTTTGAATCTGACTAAGAACAACATCTGCTTGGAGTTTGTATGTTTTCCCCGTGTTTGTGTGGGTTTTCTCCAGTTTCCTCCCACACGCCAAAGACATATTGATAAGGACCTTAGATTGTGAGCCCCATTGGGGACAGCTTGATGCTAATGTCTGTAAAACACTGCAGAATATGTCAGCACTATATAAGTGAGTAAAATAAATAAATAGAGATGAGTGAATCTATTCGCTGCTTCGTAGATTCGTTATGAATCCTCCATTTGAAATGACGATACGCCCCCTTCAGAAGCGGGAAAAACCAGCCCGGCCCACCGGGAACTAACCATTTGCATGTATAGGGAGTGAAGACTCCTCCCTCATTACTCCGCCCTCCTCTGCAGTTCAAACCAGCGGTGAACAAGATACCACAGCATGGCGAAACAACTGCGTCCAAAGTGGGGAGAGATGGTGTTTGGTAGCGAGTACCCTGACCCACCGTCCAGTTCAGAGGAGATCACAGTGTCACAATTGGCCAAGAGAATCCCACCTGCTCCTGGCTTGATGTTTGCCGTGCCGGCTGGTCCGGCAGAGGTGGCTGGGGCGTCCGCTCCGCCGCCCAGGAGGAGAACAACAACACCTTCTATGCGGCAGAATCCCACTGTGCCTGCATCAGTGACAGCCCATGCCCAGACCCTATGGGAGTACAAGAATGCAGTAGAGGACTGGGTCATCCAAGTACTGGACCATCCGAGGCTGGGAGACCCTACACTGGAACAGCGTAAGGGAACCATCCTATGGTTTTCAGTGAAGCGAGACTGTGGCTTCCTTGTGGACGACGGCAAGGAGTACTTTGTGGGCTGCAGGTCTGTGAAACGGCCGTACCTGCCCCAACCCCGTCACAGCCTATACGTGGGGGATCAGGTGCAATATACCCCCATTACATCCCTTAAAGGCCCCTTTGCTATCAAGGTTACCTTATTGTCTAAGCCCCTGGTACCTGCATCACCACTAGAAGTTTGGCCGGAGGAACCAGCAGGCGCAGGACGCGTGCGCTGCCTACAGGAGTCACCAGATGGCACCCTCCATTTCAGGGAGAAGCCACAGCCGGAGCTTCTGATCCCTGGATTGCCACCACTACCACAGTCCTTTCAGCTGGGCCAGCTGACGACATCATCCTTTACTTTCCAGTCCACGGTGATCCAGAACCAACTACACTGGAAAATGAATTCAGCAGCAGTCAGGGGAGCTGGCGGTTCTTCCCTGGGTGCAACCGCTGCAGCAAGAAGTCCTTACCCCTGCTGTCCCAGCAGGATTATCCAGAAAAGTGAAAGCGCAAGTGGCTGCAGCGCTCACCAGTTTGACCACCACCCGGACAAGTCCGACTTCTTGCAGAAGAGGGCAGTGGATCTCAACCACGGCAGCCAGCTTGGTCTACAGGAAGCAGGAGCGTCCTCTAATGTCATTCTGCAGCAGTTCCAGAGAGGAGGACTTCAGGTCCCTCATCTGAGGAACCCTTCTACTGGCTGATTTAAAGGACACCTCTGGACCTATGGGAGCCACAACATGGACTGCACCTGACGGGTGAAAGCTAGTTGGCACTTGTTCTTAGTTTATGTTGTTTTTATTGCCCCCTGTTTGACTCTCACCCAGATGGACATGGCTTGTTAGGATTCCCCCCCCCCCATCCTGAGGAAATTCCCAGTTGCGCCTAAGTGCGCCAATTTTCCTTTTTCCCCTGTTCTCAGGTTATTTGCGAGCCCCATTTGCAAAAAGGGTTCTCTATTTGCTGCTATTTTATATTATTCATGTGGATTACAAAATTACCTCACGTGGATTGCAAGCAGCCATAAGGAGAGACTCAAACGCATATCTGAGCCTGTTATGCTTGCAAATGTGAAATTGATTGCACTAAAATGTTTACATAATTATGTATTTGCTGTATTTTAGCATAGCAGTAATGTTTTTACAGGTTCAGCAATGTTCAAGCACTTTAGCCCATTGTGTGTATTCTTTTTCAGGTACTGCAATGTGTCCTATTATGCACTTATTGTATGGTGTTTTTAGTAAATTATGCACTTAGCCGGATAGCTAACAGTGAGCACCTTACTTTTCTACCTCATATGGACTGCCTCTGAGGACTGTACGCTGCGGCCTAGCCACGTGCGTGCGAACCTATGACGCAATCGCGAGTCAATAGTACGCTAAGGATTCGTACGCACTTTTTACACTAATGCATTCAGTTCAGTAGCGTACTTTTAACAACGCTTAGACTGTATGTTCGTAATTTGTGCAGCAATGTTTGCAAAACAAAGATTATTTTTTAACGCAAATTCGACCGAATAAATTTGTATTAAGAACGAATCTTGTCATAAATTCATCGATTATTCGCCGAAGCAAATTTTTGATGATTCGCTCATCTTTATAAATAAATAAGACAATTTACCTGTTTTTGGAGTGTGGGAGGTAACTAGAGTAGCACCATGCAAACATGGGGAGAATATTTAAATTCCATGCATATTTTGCCCTTGGTGAGGTTGGATCCCAGGACCCCAGCTCTGCAAGGTGCAAATGTTGACCACTGAGCAACTGTGCTGTCCATTAGTGGAAGGTTGGCTGTCCAGTGGCCTGAGGTGTTGTCTAGTTAGTTTGGTTCTGTGTTGTTGCATTTTTTTGCCACTTGCGATTCAAGAAAGAAAAGTGAAACTCTTCTGTTTAACCAATACTGTCTGTGATTGTTTTTTGTTTTTTTTCAAAGGAACCCTTGACAGATGAATGACTGACCAAGTAATACACAGAATGGGTGTCCCATGTCAGCAAGAGTGGGAGCCAGGACCACGACAAGGCATTTTGATGCCCTAGGCAGATAAGTAAAATAGCAACACCCCGGCACAAAATCAATTAAAAATTATTGGTCTTTGAATTATCGGTAGAGAAGATGCTGATGGGAACAACATTACTTGTCTATGGAAGTAAATGGCCACATTTTTGAGTCAAGTATCTGGTGTCCAATGGTTTATTCATCTTTTCAGGTTCCAGCATTGTCTGGTATTTCAATCATTGGTCTCCAACTAGTCTGGCAGGAACTGAGATTGCAGGGACTCTGCTAGATGGACAGACAGTTTTGAGTGGCAACAACAGTTTCTGAGACTTTGACAAAGGGTAAGCATTTCCCACCATTTAGATATCTATCTGTTCACCATATAGATATCTTCTATCTCAGTCCTTTTTAATTTCATCTCGGCCTTTCTGTGTGCTGCTTCAGCTGTTGCATTTGCTTCCATCTCAGCACTTTTGGCCTGTATCTTAGTAGCCTCAGCTTCTGAGCACACCTTTATAAGCTGCTCACTGTATGTAGAATATCTTGAAAATCATGACTTAGATGATCTTTTAGAATGCCTGGTGGATTTGGAATTCAAGATAACGTTTCCCACAATTGTGCGGTTCTTAACACTATTTCTCACTTAGTTTCACGTACTAAGATTTCATATTCAACCGTTGGACATTGGAAGATATGCAATTCTTATAGAGCATCTTGGATATTCAGTCATTTTAAGATATTAAGATATTAATATAATCACTGCTTTGGATTGAATAAAGCTCATATGTTGTAGAAAGTTGTCCTAGAGCTCCTTTTAGTGGTGATTCATTCTAAGCAGGCTGCGAGATTGTAGAAATATAAGCGATTTTTGCCATAAACCAGAGATTTTGGAAGAAAGTTTATGTTTCATATTATCAAGATTTTCTCTGACCTTCCATGTAGGGAGCGCAAGATGTCTACTTCTTTCACCTGATTGCAAGTTGAGATCCATATCCTCTTGTAGCTCTAGCTGTACACCCTGTGCAGTGTTGCAAACACAGTGCAATTATACTAAAAATATAATATACTGCATATGAACCATGAAGACATGGGACATGACAAATATGTACCTCAGAATACATTTAGACCACAAATGAGACCCAAAAATAAATACGAACCCTGAAAATAACTACAGACACCAGACCTCTTAGGTATAGATCTCTGGCCTTAGGTCACACTCCACAATAGAAACAGACTCCAGATCAGACTCTCTAAATAAATTCAGACCCCAGACAAAGCTTTAATACAAAGCCCATAAATAAACACAGACCACCTAAATAAATAACAAAAGAGTCCTTTAAATACCAGATCCCATAAATAAATGCAGATTCCTTAAATGCATACCCACTCAGTGTAGACTCCATGAATAAATACAGACCTGGATACTATAAATGCAGAATCCAGAAGAGACACTCTAAATAATTTACAGACCCCTGATACCCTAAATATAGGCCCTCTGAATTAAGAACCCGCCAATCCAATAAAGATCAGTAATACTTAAAGGGAGTCTGTCAGCACGATTTTGCATATAAAGGTAATGCCACTACTGGATTCAGCTGAGCATGTTGAATTCAAAAATGTTATTATTACAGTTCCTAGTAGTAGATTTAATGCTGAAAAAACGTTTTTTAGAATGTGTCAATCACTCACATAAGGAGCCCAAGGGGATGTGCCCAGTCGCGTTCGAGCCCGGGCTCGCCGAGACAGTTGGAGCCTAGGACCGCCCACCTCATTAATATTCACTTCACTGCTTCCAGCAGTGAAGCTCCGTCATCGTTGTAATCCCGTGCAGACCGCTTGAGGTACTGCGCCTGCGCGGGATTACAACGATGACGGAGCTTCACTGCTGGAAGCAGTGAAGTGAATATTAATGAGGTGGGCGGTCCTGGGCTCCAACTGTCTCGGCGAGCCCGGGCTGAAACGTGGCTGGGCACATCCCCTTGGGCTCCTTATGTGAGTGATTGACACATTATAAAAAACGTTTTTTCAGCATTAAATCTACTACTAGGAACTGTAACAATAACATTTTTGAATTCAACATGCACAGCTGAATCCAGTAGTGGCATTACCTTTATATGCAAAATCGTGCTGACAGACTCCCTTTAAAAAATAACTGTTCACAGTCTTGTTCTCATCTAATTTTGCTTGGTTCAGGACCTTCAGGGGTTATGTTAACATTGTTCCTTTAACAGTAAGAGGT
Organism: Rhinella marina; assembly: GCA_900303285.1. Taxonomy (NCBI): domain Eukaryota; kingdom Metazoa; phylum Chordata; class Amphibia; order Anura; family Bufonidae; genus Rhinella; species Rhinella marina. The sequence goes on from ONZH01011696.1 coordinate 119,227, forward strand.
CCTGCAGATATTGTGCTACAGGGATTGTTGCACATGACAGCTTTGTTGTGTTTTTTGCCACAACTCACTGCAAAAATGTGATGAAAATGGGACAGGTACAATATTTCAAGCATGAAAATTGTGCTCCCATCATCTTTGCTTTGAGGTGCCACCCTAGGTGGGCTTATTCTCCACTATCCCACGTTCCAGTCCTGTGAGAATGATTCTGTATAAATAGATCTCAATATCATAGAGCGTAGTCCCAAGCAGACAAGACCCAAATAGGTCTAAAGTTGTCATTCCATGCGGTTCATAGATTCCACCTAGTGGGAGTGAATACTAAAGGAAAAAAAAGACTACTGATGGTATGGAAAAGAAATGATGTGCTCCAGGACAGTGGAGTACATAGAGAAGTAAGCACCCCATGACAAGGATCAAACCAGGTCCCCCAGACAGGACAGAGGGGTTTCTGCCTAAACTCTTTTCAATGATTATTGGGCCATTTTTCCACTGCCTCGTTTGCTAAAAGTTGTTCCTTTAGAGGGTAGAGTCCTGACCACGTTTTCAACTCCAGTAGAAGAGGAAATAATCCCAACTAAGGTTGGGCCCTCTCTTGCCCTAGGCCCCATAGCAGTTGCATGGTCTACCGCTATGGTAGTTACGCCCCTGCTCCAGGGCTACTTTAAGAACATTAACAAGATTTTTAATTAGCTCGGACAACCCCTTTAATAATGGATAACGCTGGCTCTGAATTTGATCACAAATAAAACCATATGTCCAATAATTCAAGGTTTCCAAAGATTTTGTAGCTCCTTGCAGTAAATGTAAATGGGTTTCTATTTTGACAATAATAATTTTGTCCTTTATTCAAATCATATTTTCATTATATAAATGCTAAATATTTCAGCATTATAAACATACTAAAATGCATGTCATTATGTTACTACAAAACATTATGGAAACCCTCAAAAACTGCAATAAAATAGTCATACTAATGCCTGTTCTTGTTAGCTTGCCTATTCATACAAATATTCATTTCCCTAACTCTACAACAGTAAACAGCCGTCCACTGCTGTAACCTATCCTCCATTCACAGCAGCGGGCTGAAAGGGGAGGATGCTAATTTTTTTAAATAACTTTTCTCTGACAGTGCGAATCCGAGTAGCTTCTCTACAAAGGCAAAGCTGCGGGCTGCCTGCTGGAGATAAGGTTTTTAAAGTGCTTCTAGATGGCAGCAGTTAGAAAATATAATCACAAAATGCTATTTGATTAAGTCTTCCATTTTACTGTTGTTAAAATTCAGGAGGAGCACCGCTCCAGGCCACCAAAGCTGTTTGGTGTGAGATAATCAATGTATACGGTATGTTAAGAAATATTAACTGCCGGAGCCATGAGCACCGTGCAATATTATTATTTACAACAGCCGTTACAGTGCTGGAATTCAACAGTCTCAAGGACAAGCATGCAAGATAGCTTCAAGAACTATACTGACCTCCTTTATATGTACTTGCTTGTTGGCTCATTCATCTGCGTATATGATTTCATTTGAAAGACTCGCTTCAATTGCGAAACACCCAGAGTACCATGAATATACCACACATGTCAGACTTTTTACACGTTAATATTGAAGTAAGTAGCATAACTAGCATGGAAGTAGAATCTTTTTGTTCCAGGAATACTTCCTGAAGGTAACCATACATGTTCAGCACTGATATTCTGTTCTACCACTTGTGACTACTGAGGCTAGTGATTGGCTGCAGTGGTCAAAGAACCAAGAATCTTCCAGTGGGGACCCAAAGCAGCCATTAATGGGGCCACAGTGCGGGAACTACAGGGGACTGGTGGTTTTTTTAAAATTGGATACAGGTTCTGAGGATTAGGTTTGGTGGCTCTTGGATAAAATTAATAGATTCCACCTTCCATAATACAATAGTGACTTTATTCTTTCCAGTACAAGACACGGAAGCACAACTAACATGTTTCCGGTCGTCAGCTGTTGCAAGTATGAACAAGATCAAACATGTTATATACACATGTAGATTGATCCAATTAGGTACACCTCAATCACATGTGATGAGACACTTTTTTAAAGCCCAAACTGGATCCTGACCTTGGACCTGGGGTACATTAATAATACATATATTAAGAGATAATAAAAACATGTATATTATGTATTTTGTATATACCATGTCATTGTATACAGCAGGGGAGGTACTGTTTGGCAATGCGTGGCTATAAAAGGGTTACCACCCTGTTCCACTCCTCCTGGTAGAGTGGGCTGGTCTGATTTCCTGCCAAGAGGGGAAAGTCTAGGTTAGTTTTTCAGTCTAAGTTAGTATTAGGAGGAGAGGGGACAAGAACAGTCCTGTTCTGATAGTGGGGGAGCAGGGAAGTAGTTTGTAGAGAAGCCACTCCCATGAACCATATCAAAGGGCAGTATCCAAATTATCCTTCTCCTGGCAGAACGACTGCTGACTACATCCTCATGTAAAGCCTTGAGTCAGCGGTAAGGTGAGGGATAACAGCTCAGACACCATCAGCTACCAAACAACCACTGTCACAAACCTGTCACCATATCTCTTCAGCTGATGTCTGAGAAGAAGTGCACTAAAAGCTGGCTGTTGATGTATTTATTTCAAGTTCCACGTTACACTCAGTAAAAAGGACTTTGTTATGTTTAACTCTGGGTTCAGTATTTGGATTTATGACTTTAACTGCAATGGACCACAGGGAGTGACGGCCTGATGTAAGACAGCATGACACTACAACATCGCATCAGGGCCACTAGCTGTCCTATTCTCTGCACCAGCTCCTCATGGGGACTCGATGCACATATACATATGTCTAAAAGTACTTGACTGTGATGGAGGGCACAAATAGAGCTCAAAAAATGTAGCAGACAGCATCTGCTTGTAATGTGATAAGACCATCAGGATTTGAATCTGACTAAGTGATAAAGACAGAGACACACTGTAAAGTGCAAATAAAGTTCAACTTCACTTGGTATTCTGGCAGATAAGCTTGGAGGTTACTCATATGTACACTGTTAAATGTTTGGGGGTTACAGTCTCTGATAAGAGCACACAACTCCAACAAAGACAAGATGGTGGATTATTATGACAGTTACTCATACTTGTCTAGTATTCACTGCTGTTCTGGACACTCTTTTAGTCCCTTTCAGGGAGACTCTCTCTCCACCTGCTCTTGGGTTTTCCTCATGAGTCACAGTCATAGCCAAACTCCTCTACAGCACTACTTTGGAGCTCAGCTTCTTTCTTCTTGAAGAAATAAGCATACACTCCAGACTGTTTTTTGGCATTGAAAACTCCTACATCACACATTACAGCCACTTGCTCTCTGTACACAGGACTGAAATAATCAATTTGTGGCACATCTGCTTTAGGCTGTCATAGGGTTCCCACCACGTTACTTATAAAGAAAAATAACAGCCTTTCCAAATGGGCGCTGTGTAGTTCAATAAGTAGAAGAGAAAGGCGCCTTTCTCTTCTACTTATTGAACTACACAGCGCCCGTCTACTCCTTCTCCTTACAATTCGTTGCGGCAAAGTGTCTGATGAAGGCCTATGTTGGCCCGAAAACGTTTACACGAGTTTGCCTAATAATAAAAAAACCTATAATTTCATCCAAACTCCTTTGGAAAGGCTGTTATTTTTCTTTATATGTACACAGGACTGAGCAGGACACTTTTTGTGGCTTTATTTCCTTATGAAGTACCTCCGTACTGCTGCTACTCTTTCAGGCTAAGCTCTCACATTTGACCACAGCATCTGAGGGGTTAAATGTCTGTGATCTACATTATCATCGATCACAGATATTAGCCCCAGGTGTCTGCTGTGTAAAACAGCAGGCATCTGATGGCCACAGCACTCACTCCACTCCGGAGTGGGCACCACCTTTAAAGAGATGACATCTACCATACATGTACATCAGATGTTGACAAGAGGTTGAAGATACACTGCATAATCACGTGTTATGTTTTTTCATATTAGACAGCTTCCAAAAATTGTCCCTTTTTTAAGGGGCAGATGGTGTTTAAACTCACATAGTGTTATAGGAAAAAAACACTGTGGCTTGTTGGGACCAAGCATCCAAAAATGATGCCTTAAAGAGGTCAGATGCCTGCCTCTGTTTATACACACAGCAGCGTTAATTGTCAAAGGAAACAGTGACTTATCCTGAACAAGCTTTGAAAAATTATCCCTTTTATTCAGGAGCAGCAGTACAGCGCAGATGTGGAAATTAACCAGATCATGCAGTAGATGTGTGTGCAATTGTTTAGGGGTATTAATTGTACCTGTGTAGCAGTAATGGAAGTGGCAATAGGGGGATTAGCAACATGGAGTAGGTTCTGCTGTGGTGGCAGCAGTATCCATATGGTACGAAACATGATGATAAGCAGGCAGACAGCGGTAGTGGCATGATGGAAGCAGCAGCAGCCATATGGTACGGAACATGATGGTAGACAGGAAGACAGCGTCAGTGGCAGGGGCACTGATGGTGTACCATCATCAAAGTCAGATCTATTCATCTGCCTCAGCTGGAAGTGTGTGAAAGTCCTCATGGATTCATAAACTAAGCAAAACTCACAGCAACAAAAGGATAAAAAACATCCTGCATGATGTGATAATAATGATTGCGGATGTCAGTGGCTGCATATATCAAAATAAATCACAGAAAAAGGATATTAGTGCACAAAAATAGATGCAAACAATATATACTGTATAAACTAAGACCTCATTCTGATATGCATCTATTTTTGTGCACTAATATTCTTTTTCTGTGATTTATTTTGATATATGCAGCCACTGACATCCGCAATCATTATTATCACATCATGCAGGATGTTTTTTATCCTTTTGTTTCTGTGAGTTTTGCTTAGTTTATAAAATGTACTTGAGGGAGTGGCACCTTCAGGTGTGAATGCGCTCTTAGTCTATCTTGAGTAGCATTCTTGTGCACTTTTGCTCTTCCTATCAAATTGAGCGCCTTGATTGCGTGGTACATATAGGTGTGTTTGCTCCTCCTCTCATTGGTTGCTGTATGCACATAGAGGTCACTAGGAGCAACACACCTATATGTGCAGCGTCCACGCTCCTAGATATAGATGCCCACTGGCATGGTTAGGTTTAGCGTAGGACCTGCCTGACCTGAGACCACCGTGACGCTGGGTAGGTGGGCACAGATGTGTTTTGATCAAAATATATTGGCTAAGAGTCTCAGATTTTATCATATCAGAATGAGGTCTTAGTTTATACAGTATATATTGTTTGCATCTATTTTTGTGCACTAATATTCTTTTTCTGTGATTTATCCTCATGGATTCATGCCTCATTCATTTTGATAAAAGTGATGTTTTGTACACTGGACAAATGGACAACTTTGTCCATTTGGTGTCTTGATGCCACCTGTCATGCTGAAAACCCTCTGGGAGATGACACTTGAGGCTGAGCAAGACATTAGAGAAAGAGCATACTGGCCAGTTTCAGCGACCGTTACAATCTGGCTGCCCAGAAGTCCATGGAGTCAGGAAACTCAGTATGTGGACTGAACCTGGGTGTTTAGGCAGTATGTCTACTGTGCTGATTTGCCTGGCGTGGCACATGAAAAAATTGCTCCATCATGTTGAAGATACTGAACTGGTTGCTTCAGCTTCTTCATCTTGTGGTAGCAGAGACAGAGGGAAAAGGGTTACTCAGTGGGGACTGCAGAGGGGCCTCCCAGGCAGACAGAGGCAGCAGGCGTTTGCTCAGTGAAAGCTGCGGCAAGCCGTGTACAGTGTATTCTGGTTAAAAAATTCTGGTAATAAAGCAATTCAGCCCCCCTTTTGACAACAGGAAAACATTCCCCCATTTTTATTTCATAGCAAGGGTCTAAAAGCATAGCTATCCAGTAATCATGAGATTGCTTGATGGCAAGGACATGTCCATCATTACGTAAGCAAGCAAGTACACAGCCTGCCATTCTTGCCAGCATGCCTGAGAACCCAGGTCTTACTGGCTCTGCCCCCCACTGAGATGTTTGTTCATCCTCCACATCCTCCTGAGTTGGTCTTTGCATGGGTCCAAAAGCAATAGGACAGGAGGTAAGATGCTAAGCTGTTCTTCCTCCACCATCCCTTGTTGCATCAGCATGAGCATCTGCTCTAAGATAAATATTAGAGGGGGTTGACATTGTTGATGCGTTGACGCTGCAATTGTCCCTACTGACAAATCTGGTGGCCTTTTCGAAGAGTATGTGACAGACAGGGGCGTAGCTAAAGGCTCATAGGCCCTGGTACAAGAGTTCAGCTTGGGACCCCCCCCCAGCGCTGGTGCACCTAGTTTTTCTGCCGGCCAAGACAAAAATTGACCCCCCCCCCATGCCAAATTCTCACCCTAACCTTTTCCCTCCTAACATTACGTATATCACTACAGAACATACAGGGTAAGGCTACATGTTTTTGCAGCCTCCGATCTGCATATTTTGCGGCTCAGATGAGGACCCATTCACTTCAATAAACACTGTGTGCTGTCCGCATCTGTATGTCCATTCCTATTTTTGTCCATTTGCGGACAAGGATAGGCATTATTACAGTGGATCTGCAAAAAAAAAGGATGCCATACGGAACATCATCCTTTTTTTGCGGATCCGCAATTTGCAGACTGCAAAACACAATGTTTGTGTGAATGTAGCCTAATACAGCGCCCAATACCTCTTACATCCAGTATAATACAGCACCCCATACCTCTTACATCCAGTGACTTCTCCTCTGATGTACAGTGCCTTGCGAAAGTATTCGGCCCCCTGGAACTTTTCAACCTTTTGCCACATTTCAGGCTTTAAACAAAAAGATATAACATTTAAAATTTTTGGTGAAGAATCAACAACAAGTGGGTCACACTTGTGAAGTGGAACGAAATTTATTGGATCATTTAAACTGTTTTTGTAATAATAAAACTGAAAAGTTGGTCGTGCTAAATTATTCGGCCCATTTACTTTCAGTTCAGAAAACTCACTCCAGAAGTTCATTGAGGATCTCTGAATGATCCAATGTTGTCCTAAATGACTGATGAAGATAAATAGAATCCACCTGTGTGTAATCAAGTCTCCGTATAAATGCACCTGCTCTGTGATAGTCTCAGGGTTCTGCATCATGAAGACCAAGGAACACACCAGGCAAGTCCATGATACTGTTGTGGAGAAGTTTAAAGCCGGATTTGGATACAAAAAGATTTCCCAAGCTTTAAACATCCCAAGGAGCACTGTGCAAGTGATCATATTGAAATGGAAGGAGTATCAGACCACTGCAAGTCTATCAAGACCCGGCCGTCCCTCTAAACTTTCATCTCAAACAAGGAGAAGACTGATCAGAGATGCAGCCAAGAGGCCCATGATCACTCTGGATGAACTGCAGAGATCTACAGCTGAGGTGGGAGAGTCTGTCCATAGGACAACAATCAGTCCAACACTTCACAAATCTGGCCTTTATGGAAGTGTGGTAAGAAGAAAGCCATTTCTCAAAGATATCCATAAAAAGTCTTGTTTACAGTTTATCACAAGCCACCTGGGAGACACACCAAACATGTGGAAGAAGGTGCTCTGGTCAGATGAAACCAAAATCAGTCAGATGAAACCAAAATCCAACGATATGTTTGGCGTAAAAGCAACACAGCTCATCACCCTGAACACACCATCCCCACTGTCAAACATGGTGGTGGCAGCATCATGGTTTGGTCCTGCTTTTCATCAGCAGGGACAGGGATGATGGTTAAAATTGATGGGAAGATGGATGGAGCCAAATACAGGACCATTCTGGATGAAAACCTGTTGGAGTCTGCAAAAGACCTGAGACTAGGATGGAGATTTATCTTCGTCAAGACAATGATCCCAAACATAAAGCAAAATCTAAAATGGAATGGTTCAAAAATAAACGTATCCAGGTCTTAGAATGGCCAAGTCAAAGTCCAGACCTGAATCTAATTGAGAATATGTGGAAAGAGCTGAAAACTGCTGTTCACAAATGCTCTCCATCCAACCTCAAAGAGCTCGAGCTGTTTTGCAAGGAAGAATGAGCAAGAATTTCAGTCTCTAGATGTGCAAAACTGATAGAGACATACCCCAAGCGACTTGCAGCTGTAATCGCAGCAAAAGGTGGCACAACAAAGTATTAATGCAAGGGGGCCAAATAATTTTGCACGCCCCACTTTTCAGTTTTATTATTACAAAAAAAGTTTAAACGATCCAATAAATTTCATTCCACTTCACAATTGTGACCCACTTGTTGTTGATTCTTCACCAAAAATTTAAAATGTTATATCTTTTTGTTTTGAAGCCTGAAATGTGGCAAAAGGTTGAAAAATTCCAGGGGGCCGAATACTTTCGCAAAGCACTGTAGATCTTCTCTTTCCTCATCTTCACCTTTCAGACCAGACACCATTTTTCAGCCATTTCTCATCTCTACAGTTTGACAGAAAAAAATCTTAGTTTACTACTTTTCCATCATCCTCCCATCTTCTGGACAAATAATCCTACCACCCCCAGTACTGTGCCACTAGTACCACACAGATAGTGCCCTTCAATAATTATTGTCACACAGTGTCCTAAAATAACTGCGCCCAGCAAATAGTGTGAACATAACGTCCCCCAGAAATAACTGCGCTGATACTGTGCCAGGGTGCCCCCCACAGTAATAGTGCCCCCCAAAGTCCCAACTAATAATTCTCTGCCAGAGTGCACTTGTTAGTAATAGTGCTCCCAACAGTGCTCCCAACAGTACTGTCCCCACTGTGCCCCAGAAGTAATAATGCTTCCAATGTGCCAGTAAGAAGTGCCCCTAAAATTTCACCCCAATAATGTGCCAGTAAGAAGTGCTCCCCACCCATTGATGCCCCCCAAATTATGTGCCAGTAAGAAACGCCCCAATAATGCGCCAGAAGTTCCCCCCCATTGATTCCCCCCAAAGTCATGCGCCAATAAGAAGTGCCCCCAGTGCCCCATGTGCCAGTAAGAAATGCCCCAGTGCCCCCATGTGCCAGAAAAATGCCCCCCGTGCCAGTAAATATGCCCCCAGTGCTCCCATGCCATAAAGAAATGCCCCTAAGTGCCAGTAAGAAATGCCCCCAGTGCCAGTAAGAAATGCCCCCCAGTGCCCCCATGTGCCAGTAACAAATGCCCCCAGTGCCCCCATTTGCCAGTAAAAATGGCCCCAGTGCCTGTAATAATGCCCCCAGTGCCAGTAAAAATGCCCCCAGTGCCCCCATGTGCCATTAAAAATGCCCCCAGTGCCAGTAAAATGCCCCCATGTGCCAGTAAAAATGCCCCCATGTGCCAGTAAAAATGCCCCCAGTGCCCCCATTTGCCAGTAAAAATGCCCCCAGTGGCAGTGTAAAATGCCCCCAGTGCCCCCATGTGCCAGTAAAAATGCACCCAGTTCGAGTAAAAATGCCCCCAGTGCCCCCATGTGCCAGTAAAAATGCCCCCAGTGCCAGTAAAATGCCCCCATGTGCCAGTAAAAATGCCCCCAGTGCCAATAAAAATGCCCCCAGTGCCCCCATGTGCGAGTAAAAATGCCCCCAGTGCCAGTAAAATGCCCCTAGTGCCCCCATGTGCCAGTAAAAATGCCCCCAGTGCCAGTAAAAATGCCCCCATGTGCCCGTAAAAAGGCCCCCAGTGCCAGTAAAATGCCCCATGTGCCAGTAAAAATGCCCCCATGTGCCCCTAAAATTCCCCCAGTGCCCCCAATTGAGCTCCGGTCGGTGTCTGCTACAATAAAAAAAAAAAAAATTAACACTAATACTTACCTCCATCAGGCTGGCAGTGATGCGATGCAGGCCTATTCCGGCCTGTGTCCCGCGCTGTACGGCTCAGGCGGCGCGATGACGCAGTACAATACAGGCATCTGTATCACCGTCCTGAGGAATAATTTGGAGATGAGCCTCGGGGCCCCCCTGGCTTAGGGGCCCAGTAGCAACTGCGACCGCTGCGACCCCTATAGCTTCGCCACTGGTGACAGACGTTTCTGATGAAATGCCATTGCCTGACCTTGAAACTACATATGCTCCCTGCTGAGGTGGTCTGTCTGATGCATCTGCAGTGAGCTACTGTGGAGCAGCAGAGGATGGGAGTGGCCCTGATGAAGTGTGGTGTCATGGAATATTCCCTCACGCTTTTACTCCCTGGAGATCAGTGCAGTGGAAATGTAGTTTGAAGAATGAGGCCAGGAGGAGTGGATATATAACAGTCTCTTTTTACTAAGTGCAAAGTATAACTTCTGGTATATTCAATAGCAGCAGTTTAAAAGTGCAGATTCTCTCACCAGTTAAAGAGGTATGGAGGCAGGTTGGATGGCTGCAACTTAGCACTCATGGGTATAAGTGTCCAGTGTCAGGTCTAGACCAACTCTGTCTGGCCTCGTGGTAGCTCTGGGTGATAGGTGTCTGAGCCATAGTCCTTAACTTTGCAGCAGTGTTTGTAATGCAGTTTTCTGTAATGCAGTTTTGCAGTTGGTTTCTCTGGATGTTCTTTACCAGGAGCAGTAGCTCTACAGTGTGCTTTCTCTCCTTCCTGTAGCTCAACAGCAACCTCCTTCCTGGCAGGAAGCAGGTCCAGCCCACTCCTACCATGAAGTGTGGAACCGGGTGGTTAGTCCTTTTTCTGCCTACCATTTGCCAATCATACTACTTACTGGAAGGAGCTGGAGCACAGCAGATCTAGTGTTGCAATGGTAGACTGTTCTGTCACTGTCCAGGAGGGCATTCTGTCACGCGAGGTCGGCGTCGTGCTCCCTCTGCACGACGTCGCCGGACCTCTCCGCCCCCTAGAGACGAGCAATAGGGAATTGAAGTGCTGGTCTTGTCAGCCAGCACTTCATGAGTTAATTCTCTGTTTGGGTTTAGCCATGTGGTGCTGATCACACCACATGGCTACTTTACATATTGTTTGGACAGCTTGCTCCGCCTCAGGTCATGTGATGCTGGCCACATCACATGATCCTGGGCGGGCTATTTAAAGATGGCAACTGCCTCACTCAGATGCCTGTGATTAGTCTTCTGAGATCAGTGCTGTGTGTTGGACCTTGCTGTTGGATTATTGGTGTATTGGATTTTGGCTTTGGACTTAGACTACGCTTTTGTGATTCCCCTCGGTATTTGACGTGACCTCCTGTTCTTGACTTGGCTTGCTGACGATTCTGCTGTTGTGTTTGTTTCTGTCTGTGTTCGTCTTTCCCTGTGTTCCCTTCCCTTCCCTGTGCACGTACTCAGCATAGGGACTGTCTCCAAGTTACGGTTTTGTCGCCTAGGGCATCTACTGTAAGTAGGCAGGGAAAGAGGTGGGGTTCAGACAGGGCACACTATCCCTTGTTTCCCTGTCGTGACACATTCCTTGCCACATAAGAATGACTGAAATGTGAGGATAGTCTCATGGACATTGCCAGCTCCCTCTGCAAGTCATTGTACTTTTTTTCAAAAAGCGTTACATGACTAAATTTATTATTTCCCCAAAATGTAAGGCATCCACAATGTTCTTGCCGTTGTTGCTGACCACCTTGTCCAGTTGGAGTTGGCGGGGAGACAGTCAGCGAGGTATCTGCTGATTAATGCACTTTAAAAAATGATTGGCTGTGTGGCTACTCTCACGGCACGGCAAAACACTTTACTTTACACATACGACAGGAGGGGGATGTGGGGGTGAAATTCTGCCCTGCTTCTGTTGAAGATGTTTATTGAAGTCTGGTGTCGGAACCAGACCAACAAAAATGTGGAGGTGTCAGTAGGACCTGTCCTTGTTGCTGCGGTTCTGCCTCACCACTGTCACAAAAAACATTAACCCAGTGAAAGTGTAACGCCTCCCGGGGGTCCCAGGCGGCGCACGCGTACTTACCGCTGCGGCCGGCGCTCTCGCTCTTTGCTGCTGTGATGTTTGTTGCTTGGTCAGTGTGAAGTCTTGTTCTCTTTTGCCCTGGGCTCCAGGTGCTGCATTTTATTAGGTCAGCTCCTTAATTGGTTCCTCCCCTTTCCTCCTGTCCTGTCTGAAACTATATAAGTCCTCCTTGGACACTTACTCCTTGCCTGAGCGTTATAAGTCATCCTGACTTGCGAAGGTTCCCGTATGGCCTTAGTCCTGCTGTAGTGTGAACACCACCCCAGTCCTGCTGCAGTGCGAACATTGCCCTAGTCCTGCTGTTGTTTGAACACTACTATCCAGTACCTGGCTTCCGTTCCTGGCTCCTGTTCGTGGTTCCTGTTCCTGATTCTCGCCCCTGGCTGATCCTCTCCGGTCTGCTTCCGGTGCATTGCTGACTCCAGTCATCCTTCCACATCTCCTCCCTTGGTGTGTGTCTGTCCTGCGTATCTGTCTCTCTGGTGTTTTGCACCTTAGTACTCTGTCCGTCTGGCCAGCTGTCACGAGTAGTGTCTCACCCCAAGAGGTAGCGACCTGGTGTACCTCCTCGGGAAAGCCTATCCCCACCATCAGGGGTACTGTGAAGAACGGGAGGTACACTTAGACAACGCCCTTAGGGGAAGACATTCTCGTGACACAGTGGATCCACATCCACTGATCTTGACAGAAAGAAATGTACTGTCCCTGCCCGTCACAGCTTCTCCAGCTGTACATGGTGGCGTGCACCTTGTATGGAGCATCTCACGTTCTTTTCCACATGAGAGTACTAGGCAGGGATGGCTTTTTGGAGAAATAATGGTGGCTAGGTATCTTCCAGTGAGGCTGAGCACATGCCATCAGCTGCCTAAAGGTAGCAGAATCCACTAAATGGTACAGGAGTGACTGCACCACCAGCAACTCGACCAGGTCGTATTTAAGCTTGCGCACTAGTGGATTGCTAGGCATGTAGAGTTGTTTGCTGGCCACACATGCTGTTATCGGTCTGACAGCGGAGCGAAGGAGGAGTAGTGGTCTGAGTAGGAGAAGCAGTAACTGATGATGGCAAAGACAAGGACACTGTACTTCACATGGATGCTGCCTGACACCTTGTGGCCACTTCTATTCTCCCATATGATCGGGTGATGGTGCTTCATGTGCTGCAATAAAGCCATGGTGCCTACATTTGTGGCTTTATTTTAACCCTGCAGATCCCCCAAATATGCTTTTACCCATAGCTATTAGAGATGAGCAAAGTTTTGACAAATTCAATTTGGCAGCTTTGTCGAAGTTTGACAAGAAATTTGATTAGTTACAAATCAATTCATCATGAATCGCTATGTTAAATCCCATTCAGCCATCAATTAATGGCTGCATAGACAGAATTGTGCCATAAACAGTAATACATTAGTGCAATATGACCTTTTGGGTTAAAAAAAAACCTCACCTCAACCACTTGCACTCGTAGAGGCAGTCCACTCCTCTCTTGATTGAAAAAGACCTGCTTAAAGACCTGCGCTGAGTGGGAGGATGTCACCGCATGCTCCAAGCGTGATCCAGCGGAAATCTTAGGATAAATTATTTGGTACTACGAAGCACAAGGAAATTTGGCTTAGTTTAGAATCAAATTATTCCTAAAAGTCGGACATTCCACTTTGGATGCTTCGCTTCACTCAACACTAATAGCTATGTATGTCAGTGTCACTCAGACATCATTTACTATGACATCATTTACTACTATTTCTAACATAGCTAATAAAACTTTTTATAGATTGTCAAACAGTTAGGATTAGAGATGAGCGAGTAGTGTTCGATCGAGCTGGTATTCGATCGAATACTACGCTATTCGGCATACTCGATTTCGATCGAGTATAACGGCGATGGCGCACTTAGAATTCGTTTCCCCTCCCACCTTCCCTGGCGCTCTTTTTCCACCAATCACCATGCAGGGGGGTATGACAAGCCCGCGGAGCACGCTGGCAGCGCGAAAACGGCGTCTACATGCATTGGCTGGAAAAACCATGTGACCTCGAATCATAAAAACTCAGCTCTTCCTGCTCGTTCGCATATGCTGCGTGAACTTAGTCAGGGACAGAGGCTGGAGAAGGGAGAGATAGGTTTTAGCTGTTGGACAGGCAGGAGCGTGATTAAAAGCCCTTATCAGGGCTACTATAGTGCAGTACAGTGATAGCTTTACTACAATATACACTCTGCAGAGAACGGCTGCTGTATTCAGGGATAGCTGCTGGAGTAGGGACAGAGAGAGGCATTAGTGGTGTATTAGGTGCTCTGCTACATACCAAACTATATTTGGCACTACTGTTCTGCGTTCTTTTTGGCTGCAAAACCCTGTTATATACCTAGTGTGTATATGCACCATCTGATCTGGCAGTATACGGCTGTGTACTTTTTTTTTTTTTTTAAATACAGTTTATTTGGCTCTAGTGTTCTGGGTTCTGTGTGCCTGCAATACCCTTTTGTATACCAGGTGTAAATACCCACCGTCTGACCTGTTAGTACACGGCTGTGTACCTAGAAATATAAAAAAAATAGGCCTTTTCATTGGCACCTGTACTGTGCGTTCTCTTGCAAAATAATTTTATATACGTGGTGTTAATACACACCGTCTGAACTGTTAGTACACGGCTGTGTACCTAGAAATATAAAAAAATAGGCCTTTTCATTGGCACCTGTACTGTGCGTTCTCTTGCAAAATAATTTTATATACGTGGTGTTAATACACACCGTCTGACCTGTTAGTACACGGCTGTGTACCTAGAAATATTAAAAAAATAGGCCTTTTCTTTGGCACCTGTACTGTGCGTTCTCTTGCAAAATAATTTTATATACGTGGTGTTAATACACACCGTCTGAACTGTTAGTACACGGCTGTGTACCTAGAAATATAAAAAAAATAGGCCTTTTCATTGGCACCTGTACTGTGCGTTCTCTTGCAAAATAATTTTATATACGTGGTGTTAATACACACCGTCTGAACTGTTAGTACATGGCTGTGTACCTAGAAATATAAAAAAAATAGGCCTTTTATTTGGCACCTGTACTGTGCGTTCTCTTGCAAAATAATTTTATATATGTGGTGTTAATACACACCGTCTGAACTGTTAGTACACGGCTGTGTACCTAGAAATATAAAAAAAATAGGCCTTTTCTTTGGCACCTGTACTGTGCGTTCTCTTGCAAAATAATTTTATATATGTGGTGTTAATACACACCGTCTGAACTGTTAGTACACGGCTGTGTACCTAGAAATATAAAAAAAATAGGCCTTTTCTTTGGCACCTGTACTGTGCGTTCTCTTGCAAAATAATTTTATATATGTGGTGTTAATACACACCGTCTGAACTGTTAGTACACGGCTGTGTACCTAGAAATATAAAAAAAATAGGCCTTTTCTTTGGCACCTGTACTGTGCGTTCTCTTGCAAAATAATTTTATATACGTGGTGTTAATACACACCGTCTGAACTGTTAGTACACGGCTGTGTACCTAGAAATATAAAAAAATAGGCCTTTTCATTGGCACCTGTACTGTGCGTTCTCTTGCAAAATAATTTTATATACGTGGTGTTAATACACACCGTCTGAACTGTTAGTACATGGCTGTGTACCTAGAAATATAAAAAAAATAGGCCTTTTCATTGGCACCTGTACTGTGCGTTCTCTTGCAAAATAATTTTATATACGTGGTGTTAATACACACTGTCTGAACTGTTAGTACACGGCTGTGTACCTAGAAATATAAAAAAAATAGGCCTTTTCTTTGGCACCTGTACTGTGCGTTCTCTTGCAAAATAATTTTATATACGTGGTGTTAATACACACTGTCTGAACTGTTAGTACACGGCTGTGTACCTAGAAATATAAAAAAAATAGGCCTTTTCATTGGCACCTGTACTGTGCGTTCTCTTGCAAAATAATTTTATATACGTGGTGTTAATACACACCGTCGGAACTGTTAGTACACGGCTGTGTACCTAGAAATATTAAGAAAATAGGCCTTTTCATTGGCACCTGTACTGTGCGTTCTCTTGCAAAATAATTTTATATACGTGGTGTTAATACACACCGTCTGAACTGTTAGTACACGGCTGTGTACCTAGAAATATAAAAAAATAGGCCTTTTCTTTGGCACCTGTACTGTGCGTTCTCTTGCAAAATAATTTTATATACGTGGTGTTAATACACACCGTCTGAACTGTTAGTACACGGCTGTGTACCTAGAAATATAAAAAAAATAGGCCTTTTCTTTGGCACCTGTACTGTGCGTTCTCTTGCAAAATAATTTTATATACGTGGTGTTAATACACACTGTCTGAACTGTTAGTACACGGCTGTGTACCTAGAAATATAAAAAAAATAGGCCTTTTCTTTGGCACCTGTACTGTGCGTTCTCTTGCAAAATAATTTTATATACGTGGTGTTAATACACACCGTCTGAACTGTTAGTACACGGCTGTGTACCTAGAAATATAAAAAAAAATAGGCCTTTTCATTGGCACCTGTACTGTGCGTTCTCTTGCAAAATAATTTTATATACGTGGTGTTAATACACACCGTCTGAACTGTTAGTACACGGCTGTGTACCTAGAAATATAAAAAAAATAGGCCTTTTCATTGGCACCTGTACTGTGCGTTCTCTTGCAAAATAATTTTATATACGTGGTGTTAATACACACCGTCTGAACTGTTAGTACACGGCTGTGTACCTAGAAATATAAAAAAAATAGGCCTTTTATTTGGCACCTGTACTGTGCGTTCTCTTGCAAAATAATTTTATATATGTGGTGTTAATACACACCGTCTGAACTGTTAGTACACGGCTGTGTACCTAGAAATATAAAAAAAATAGGCCTTTTCTTTGGCACCTGTACTGTGCGTTCTCTTGCAAAATAATTTTATATATGTGGTGTTAATACACACCGTCTGAACTGTTAGTACACGGCTGTGTACCTAGAAATATAAAAAAAATAGGCCTTTTCTTTGGCACCTGTACTGTGCGTTCTCTTGCAAAATAATTTTATATACGTGGTGTTAATACACACCGTCTGAACTGTTAGTACACGGCTGTGAAGGCAAAATATTGTAACAAAAAAAAAATAAAATGCGGAGGGGGCTAGCGGAATCGGACGTGGACGAGGACGGGGGCGCGGAAATGCTGTTGGGGGCCTTGTTGAAGCCAGTGGGGATACAATGCGTGCTGGTGAGGGTCAGCCAGGATCCCACTCATCCAGAATCCCTGCCTTTATGGGACAGTTAAGCAGGGGGCGGGTTACACCGCTGTTGAGGCCTGAGCAGGTTGAACAGGTGGTGCAATGGATAGCCGATAGCGCTTCCACACAGTTGTCCACCAGCCAGTCATCCACACAGTCTCACTCTGACCCTCCTTCCTCCACACCTGGCCAACAGAGTCATCCCACCATTGACCCCTCCCAGGAGCTCTTTTCGGGTCCTTTTTCAGATGTGCCGGAAGAATCCCAGGAGCTAGCAGAGGAATTTGTTTGTAGTGATGCTCAAACACTTGAGTATTCGCCATCTCCTGCTGATGTGGACCCTGAACCAGCATCTGTTATCATGAGCGATGATGATGATGAGACGCAGTTGCCATCAAGGGAGGCTGTTGGAA
The DNA here is from genome assembly GCA_900303285.1 of Rhinella marina. Taxonomy (NCBI): domain Eukaryota; kingdom Metazoa; phylum Chordata; class Amphibia; order Anura; family Bufonidae; genus Rhinella; species Rhinella marina. The sequence goes on from ONZH01011696.1 coordinate 136,726, forward strand.
TGTCCAGTGGGCAGGAGGAGGAGCAGAGTGAGGAAGTGGAAGAGGAGGTGGTGGATGACGAAATGACCAACCCCACTTGGCCAGGGGTGATGTCCAGCGGGGAAAGCAGTGGAGAGGTGGTGGTCTGCGCAGCACCGAAAAAGGCAGCAAGAGGCAGAGGGATGTCCAGAGGCAGAGGGATGTCCACAGGCAGAGGGATGTCCACAGGCAGAGGGATGTCCACAGGCAGAGGACAGTCCAGACAGAGAAGTGAGGCCACAGCCAGCAGGGCCGAAGCTGTTCCCGGCAGCAGGCAGTCGCGCAAAGCTCCCCCATCGAGGCTTCGTACTTCTGTGGTGTGGAGATTTTTTAATGTTTGTGCGGATGACAAACTGAGCGCGGTTTGCACACGCTGCCACACAAAACTGAGTAGGGGCTCTGAGAAGAGCAATCTGACCACCTCAGGCATGCGGCGTCACTTGGAAGTCAAGCACTGGGCTGAGTGGGAGAGAGCAAACGCAATACAACCTGCGCAAGGTCTTCCTGCCACTGCCTCTTCCCCTTTGTTGTGTGCTGCCACTGCGGTCCAGACCTCCAGCCAGGACACCTCCACATCTGCCTCTGCCTCGGCTACTTTGGGGCCTTCTCCTTCAGCCTCCCCTTCCCCCGCATCTTCGCCTGCACCTTCACACTCCTCGTCCCATCAACTGTCCATCTCGCAGGCGTTCGACCGCAGGCGGAAGTACGCCTCGAGTCACCCCCAAGCCCAAGCCTTAAACTGCCACATCTCCAAACTGCTGGCCCTGGAGATGTTGCCGTTTAGGCTTGTGGAGACGCAGGCCTTCCGCGACCTGATGGCGGCTGCCGCACCTCGCTATTCCGTCCCCAGCCGCCACTACTTTTCCCGGAGTGCCGTCCCCGCCCTGCACCAGCACGTGTCGCGTAACATCAGGCGGGCCCTGAGGTACTCAGTCAGCGCAAAGGTCCACTTGACCACCGACTCGTGGACAAGCGCTTGCGGCCAGGGATGATACATCTCTTTGACGGCACACTGGGTGAATGTTGTGGAAGCGGGGACGGGGTCGCAAACAGAGACGGCCTACCTACCACCCCCGCCCAAGATTGCCAGCACGGGTTCTGATAAACCCCCCTCCTCTTCCTCCTCCTCCTCCTCTGCCTTAACATCGCCCTCAGCCGCTAGCTGGAAGCGTTGCAGCACTGGCGCGGGGAGACGTCAGCAGGCGGTGCTTAAGCTCATCAGCTTGGGCGACAGGAAGCACAGCGCCCCAGAGGTGAGGGACGCCATATTGCAGCAGACGGAGATGTGGCTGTCGCCGCTGCAGCTAGGACCAGGCATGGTCGTGTGCGATAACGGCCGTAACCTGGTGGCGGCTCTGGAGCTTGCCGAACTCAATCACGTACCATGCCTGGCCCACGTTTTTAATCTGGTAGTCCAAAAATTTCTAAAGACTTACCCCAACCTGGCAGAGCTACTGGTGAAAGTGCGGCGCTTGTGCGCTCACTTTTGGAAGTCAACTGTAGCTGCTGCTAGCTTAAAAAAACTCCAGCAACGCCTCCATTTGCCTGAACATCGGCTGTTGTGCGACCTGCCGACTCGCTGGAATTCCACCTATTCCATGTTGGTCAGGGTGTGTGAGCAGCAGAGAGCATTGATGGAGTACCAGATTATGAATCCACGCGTGCCTCCAACTCAGCTCCCTCAGTTTGCCAACCACGAGTGGCCATGGATGGCAGACATATGCGATGTACTGCGTATCTTTGAGGAGTCCACCAAGAAGGTCAGCAGCGAGGACGCTATAGTGAGCGTAACCATCCCGCTCCTATGCGTCCTTAAAGAATCGCTCATCGCAATAAGGGAGAACGCATTGCACGCAGAGGAGACGGGGGTAGGAGGAGACGCAACGGAGCTACACAGTCAGACCACACTTTTGTCTGCTTCACGGTGGCAGTTGCAGGAGGAGGAGGATGAGGAGGAGGACGACGTGGAGGTGGCTGTGGAAGAGGAGGAGGATGCTGGCGGCGAGGGTAGCAGTCAGGCTGTGTGCGTCCCATTGGTTCAGCGCGGATGGGGCGGAGAGGAGGCGGAAGAGGAAGAGGAGGAAATGGCAAGTGATCCTTCTGGTGGGGCAGTGACGTCATGCCTATTCAGAGTCTGGCACACATGGCTGACTTCATGCTGGGCTGCTTTTCCCGGGACACACGTGTTGTCCGGATAGTGGAGAACAAACTGTACTGGGTCTTCGTAATCCTGGACCCCCGGTATAAAGATAACGTCTCCTCTTTTATTCCGGTAGAGGAGAGGACGAATCGATTGCTGGAATACCAGAGGGAACTCGTGCAGAACATGATGGAGATTTTCCCACCCACCATCGCTGGCGGCAGAGAGGAGAGGGTCTCCCAGAGTCCCACAACATCGATCAGGCCCACAGCCACCAGGGGAACACTCTCCAAGGTGTGGGACACGTTCATGGCACCCCCTCGTGCAACTTCCATCACTGCGGGGCCCGCTATCAGCAGGAGGGACAAGTATCGGCGGATGTTGCGGGAGTACCTGGCAGACCGTACCCCTGTCCTCCCCGATCCCTCGGCATCCTACACTTACTGGGTCTCCAAGTTGGACACGTGGCCGGAACTGTCCCTGTACGCCTTGGAGGTGCTTGCCTGCCCTGCCGCCAGCGTGCTATCAGAAAGGGTGTTCAGCGCAGCCGGGGGCATTATAACCGATAAGCGCAGCCGCCTGTCAACCGACAGTGCCGACAGGCTGATGCTAATCAAAATGAACAGCAAGTGGATTGACCCGGACTTTGCTTCTCCAACAGTGGAAAGCAGCCAAAAGTGAAGTGCCATCTGTATGAAGTGCCATTTCCTCCTCCTCCACCTCCTCCTCCTCCTCCTTAACCGCCGTAGATTTTCTCCATAAAAAAAAAATATATATTTATGGCTCACCTCTTGGGCCTACAAACAATTTTTAAGAGGTCTCACCTCTTGGGCCTACAAACAATTTTTAAGAGGTCTTACCTCTTTAGCCTCCACACAATTTTTAAGACGTCTCACCTCTTTGGCCTCCACATAATTTTTAAGAGGTCTCACCTCTTGGGCCTCCACATAATTTTTAAGAGGTCTCACCTCTTGGGCCTCCACATAATTTTTAAGAGGTCTCACCTCTTGGGCCTCCACATAATTTTTAAGAGGTCTCACCTCTTGGGCCTCCACATAAGTTTTAAGAGGTCTCACCTCTTGGGCCTCCACATAATTTTTAAGAGGTCTCACCTCTTTGGCCTCCACTTAATTTTTTCGAGGGCTCACCTCTTGGGCCTCCATATAATTTTTTCGAGGGCTCACCTCAAGCTAACTTTGCGCACTCATTAAAATATTTTCACAACAAGGACCTAAGAGCCCTCGATGGGAGAGCTTTGTGTGGGGGCCTGTTATAGGGAAGAGATGCGGCCCTGCGGGCTCTAGCCTTCCTTCTCCATGAGCCTCTGGCCAGCCCACGGCCTCTTCCTGCCTTTTGCGGTCCTACGCATCCCTCAACATCCCCACTGCTTTACCTGCTAGACATGACACTGGGCCAGGTTGGGTCACTGACATCTCAAGCACCAACAATTTGGGCATTTTAAGGCTTCTGCATGTGTTTGAGTTGTTTTTACATTTTAAAAAAGACATGTCTGACCACATCTCACACACACACACACAATGACAATTAGGGGTGGGGTCTATTTGCTTTCCCTTTTGCCTATGCCATCTGTGGTTGTCATAGGCAACGTGATTTTAAGGGGTGCAGAATTTTATCTTCTTTTTTGTCTAGTTTGGCTTGGGGTCCATGGCAATGTAGAGGAAAGAAGGTTTCCTTGTATGGTCTCACTTTACAGAGAGGTTACATTGTCTTTGGAGTGTATTGTTGAGAGGCTGTGATAGTGGCGTAATAGTGCGACTTGGGCGCGTTATATGCACCCAGACATGCTTCCCCTGCTGTCCCAGTTGCATTCCAGCAGTGTTGGCATCCTTTTCTGAGGTTTCAGGGTGGACTTGGTGACCTCCAAGTGGTCGAATTGAGATTTCCAAGTGGCGAGCATTTTTTTCCCATAGACTTTAATGGGATTCGATATTCGGTCGAATAGTCGAATTTCGCGGTCTATTCGAATCGAATTTCGAACTTTCGAATATTTCACTACTCGCTCATCTCTAGTTAGGATCAGACTGCCACTTTATAAAGAGTATTCTTTACTGGTGCAAATTATGGGGCGCTATGGGGATCTTAACTTAATTGGGGGCACTAAGAAGATTTTTTGGGGCATTGACATACATTATGAGGGCACTATAGGGACATTCAATAACAAAAGAAAACGCTGTCGGCACTGTTACCAGTGTTCCAGTTCACATTACGCCTTCAGGGCGCGTCTCTAGTGCGGTGAAATTGGTGCTCAGCCCAAAAATAGATCCCATAAACACAATCCTCAGGTAGAATAGAAAACAGGCAGCACTCACCAATACATCTTGCAGCTTTATTCAATCTTAAAAAACATAGGACAATAGACGCGGGTACAGCACAGCAAAATGGCAGGCAACAGCTGTTTCGTGCCTCCTGCGCTTCCTCAGGCCTCCACATGACGATGCCGACGTGCTCACGTGATATAGATCCATGTCAGCGTGGTCACCATGACTACATTGGACAACAACACAGATTAAAACATATTAAATGAATACCGCCAGATCATTCTTATCATTCAGACCCAAAGGACCTATAGCGTTAGTTCTAATGATCCATGCCGCTTCCCTCTGAAGGAGTAAGCGACTTCATTTCATATGTTTTAATGTGTTGTTGTCCGATGTAGTCATGGTGACCACGCCGACATGGGTCTATATCACGTGAGCACGTCGGCGTCGTCATGTGGAGGACTGAGGAAGCTCAGGAGGTGCGAAACGGCTGTTGCCTGCCTTTTTGGTGTGCTGTACCCGCGTCTATTGTCCTATGTTTTTTAAGATTGAATAAAGCTGCAAGATGTATTGGTGAGTGCCGCCTGTTTTCTATTCTATCTGAGGATTGTCACTATAGGGACATTGGCTCCACTGGGGGCACTAAAAAGAGGTATTTTTTACTGCCACACAACAGGGCATTTGTTGTATCATTATTTTTGGGAGCAGTTATTTTTTAGGGCACTCTGTGCCAATAATTATTGAAGGGGGCGTTATTTGTGTGTAACTAGTATTTTCAGGGGGACTATTTCTGCAGTATAGTGTTGGGGAGCACAGCGGGCACAGTATTGGTGAGCACAGTGGGCACCGTATTGGGGAGCACAGCAGGCACAGAATCGAGGGTGGCAGGATGGTGTGTTCAGAAGGTGAGAGGATGATGAAAAAAGTAGGAAACTAAGATGTCTGTCTGTGAAACTCCGGAGACAGAAGACATGGCTGAAAGAAATCATCATGGTGGTTGGTCTGAAAGGAGAAGATAAGGAAAGAGAACGTCTACATCTAAGGAGACGTCACTGGATGTAAAAGGTATGTGGCGCTGTATTAGGCTACCTTCACATCTGCATTAGTGATTCTGGCAGGCTGTTCTAGCCTGCTGGAATTCACCGGCTCTGGCACTGCTGGATGCAGACAGAATGCCTGCTGGTCCCGTTAACTATATTGGGGTCCAGCAGAAATCCGGCCACAATCTGGCAAAAATGCTGAGATTCAATGGGACACAAACTGCTGCATGCTGTGGTTTGTGTCCAGCCGGATCGTAGCGCTTTAGGTGCGAAAGTAGTCTCACCCTATGTTTTGTATTGCTGTATTGAATGTTAGGAGGGAATAGGTTAAGTTGAGAATTTGGCATGGGGGTTGGGGGGGAAGCCAAGGCACAATCTTTGCACAGGGGCCCTCTGCTGTCTGTGTCCGCCCCTGCGTCCGGTTTACACAGCAGGTGAGTCCTCAAGATCATTTCCTCTGGTGGCCAAATAAGCTTTAGTCCGACACTGCATTTGCTTATCTGGTTGCATCAAAGAACGTTGTTGAGAAGCAACTGGGAAAAAAAACATTTATCTCATGTCTGTGGCCTCTATACATGGGAATAGTTATGGTTGAATTCATACATTTCTTTTTTTGTATGATCGTTGTAGTTAAAATAAAAAAAAATATCAAGGCAGTGTGTTCAGCTTTCTCTATTCCACAGAACACAAGATCCCTCATATACAAAGACGAGTAACGTCTATGGTAACCAGTCTGATTTTAGCACCCATTTTATAGCACTGCTAAAATTGTTCACTGTAATAACTGACAAAGTTAATATGAATGAGGTAGGTTTCCTTGCAATTCTATGGAAAACCACATTTGATATCTTGTAGTTTTAAAGTCAAACTTTTCAGAAGGGAATGTGACATTTCCATTGTGCATTGCAGGAAAGGCGACTTATTTCATGCCTCAGCAGGCAGAGTGGAGAGGCGTCTATTGATTTTTCCATTAAATTCTTAAACTCACACCACAGCTGATTAGTTTTACCTGTAATCCCCACAACAGCTAATGTTGTGGATTCTTTAAAGGAAAAATCCACCTTAAAATAAAAGTAAAACTGGGTGACACATGTGACTGTAAGGCACATCACACGTAGTGACAGTAGTTCTGGAGAATAGCAGACACTTTTTACTATTATGCATCCATTGTAAAGGGAATCTATCACCACAGACCCCCTCTGCTGTCTGTGTCCGCCCCTGCGTCCGGTTTACACAGCAGGTGAGTCCTCAAGATCATTTCCTCTGGTGGCCAAATAAGCTTTAGTCCGACACTGCATTTGCTCATCTGGTTGCATCAAAGAACGTTGTTGAGAAGCAACTGGGAAAAAAAACATTTATCTCATGTCTGTGGCCTCTATACATGGGAATAGTTATGGTTGAATTCATACATTTCTTTTTTTGTATGATCGTTGTAGTTAAAATAAAAAAAAATATCAAGGCAGTGTGTTCAGCTTTCTCTATTCCACAGAACACAGGATCCCTCATATACAAAGACGAGTAACGTCTATGGTAACCAGTCTGATTTTAGCACCCATTTTATAGCACTGCTAAAATTGTTCACTGTAATAACTGACAAAGTTAATATGAATGAGGTAGGTTTCCTTGCAATTCTATGGAAAACCACATTTGATATCTTAGCATGTACTCAGTAGCCCTATAGTGACAAACTCAGCTCTTCTAACTGAACTGCTGCCACTATGGAGAACTGTTAGTCCATTATATATATACAATAAGGTCCAGCGTGCCAAAATAAAGCTCTACAGCGTGGTGTCTGCTGTGTGGCTGGAGAAACATATTGGCTGTCATATGTTCTCAGTGGGGTTCTCTCCCTTTGTGTAACATGGTGTCACCTTATGAGGGAAGCTGGCAATCTGCTACATATGTACTTGTCACCCCTTAGTTAAAGATAAGACACATTAATAATTGCCCTGTGGATTTAGTTTTTTCCACCTTCTGTACTATATAAGGATGGAGAACAGCAGCTAAGAGATGGTAGTAAAAATTCACTGGATTTCAAAAGGATTTCATCTTCTAACTCAATTGTCTTTTTACTTTTAAACACATTGAATTTACTTGATAGTGACAAAAATGTCTATGTTTTTGTTGAAAAGCTGGATGAAATGGCTCAGTAAGTCTCCTGCACTGTTCCAAATTCTGAACGGCACAGATGGTACTAAGGCTTGGCAGAATTTTGCTTTGTTGACCATTATATCGTTGAGTACTTGTCCAAGCTAGAAGTGTTTCTGTCTCCTGCTTAGCGCTGGAACAGCTTAATGTAGCATTTTGTAAAGTTGACAACATGAATGAGTATTTGTGTTCTTTTATTTATAAAGCTGCAAATGTCCTTTATATCACAACCACGCAGAATAGAAAAAAGAACGAGCAAAAATGAATTTACAAAAAGTGCTAATGACTCCATCTGTTTATCAATTAGTAAGAAATGGAGGATAATGCCTACAGACATGTATTACAGATGTTTGAAAATCAGCTTTTCCTAAGTTCTGTTCTGAACAACATAGCTGTTTACTAAGTAACTGATATCATTCTGGCCAAGAAATGACTATGAATATGCCTACAAGCGTAAAATAGGTATGGTAGAGCCAGGAGTCATTAATAGAAAAAGTTCAGGCAATGGCAGATAATCAGGAAAAGAACCTCAGCCAAGTGCTGAAGTAAGGCATGTGGAACAAGGCTGGCCTTGGCTTGTAGCAGATTAGATGTACATAGAAGAGGTTTTATACTACATGGATGAAGGATGAAAAGAATCTCTTTGTGTTATTCAATGTCTGGCGCCGTTATTGGATTGGAGATGGATGGAGAGCATGTTCTCACATCTTACTTTGTCCTCTGTCTTAGAAGTTTTGTTCCTTAGATGTAATTCATTTGCATTTTGCACCGTGAGGGTACAGCCACACATCCAGGTTTCCTGATGCAGTTTTAGAAGAAAAAATACAGAGTGGATCATAAAAGGAGAGAAAGTATAAAGGACAGATACAAATTCTCCACTTTTGGATGAAGAAATCTGACCGTGTCGCCATACTCTGAAAGACACAAAGTGGAAACTGTACATGCGCTGTTACACTTCTAGGTAGTGTTATGATATGCCTCCAGGTTTGTATTAGGGATGTTACCACTCATTGTAATCATATACTGAGATGACTGCTGACTCTGCACCCAGTGTACACAGTACAAGCTGAAAAGTGATCTGCACAAAAGAGAAAGTGTCAGCCTATTGTGACACAGTGGCTCGAATACTGCAAGATTTCAGGAATTATTTTTAATATAAACAGTAAAATGATAAATTAAAAAGCACCAAAATATGTTTATTGGATGATTTTATTCCCCTATTATGAGGCAATTGGCAACTGACTCATTGTAATGTAGAATAATTGGCTAAAATAGATGAACTTCTCTCAAACGTACAATGGATAGAGAATGGTGTTTGTCTTAATATAGACTTAGGATGAGCGAACCTGTTCTGACCTGAACTTTGCAATTTTTTTTATGGTAGATGAACCCAAATATTTTCAGGTTAATTTCAGACGAATCCACGAACACCATTTTTCTCAAGACCCTGAGAGAAAGTGGGGGGGGGGGGCTTTCCCTGATTGGCTCCCAGGCTGACAGACAGCCTGGATGAGCCAATCAGTGCTGCATCAGGCAGGGAGGTGCCCTAGCAGAATGCCATTATGTGCTGGGGATATGAATGATGGTGGTTGTGTCTTACTGTGTCTGCCAGAAAAACGATCATAGGGAGTCAAAGACGGTGAAAAATCAATCAGGGAAGGCAACTCTGGCCAAGAAATGACTATGAATATGGCCAGAGAAATGACTATGAATATGGCCACTGCTGCAACCTGACGACCTTCATCTTCCATAAGGCCGCTGCTGCCTCCATCATGCTGCTGCCTATGGCCAAGAAATGACTATGAATATGGCCACTGCTGCAACCTGACGACCTTCATCTTCCATAAGGCCGCTGCTGCCTCCATCATGCTGCTGCCTTTCTGCCAACATGTACCATATGGCTTATATCTGTGGACTGTATCCACTGTGCCAACCACCCAGGAGTGGTAGACTGTTGATCCACGGGGATCAAGGACACCAGAGCGGATTATCAGAGGAATAACGCTAACTCATTGTCAGGAACAGGCTGATTTCAAAGTCCAGGAAGGCAACTGTCAGTATACCAACAGGTAAAACAGACTAGCAGGATCTGTATTTATCAGGCAAAGGGCGAGAAAAAGAAGAGGGTATTTACAGGGGAGCTGATGGACATGTCAGCAGCTGGACAGAGCAAGGAGAAAAAAGATGTAACCCCTGCAGTGCTGGACCAGAGGTGAAATACACTGGGCTGAGCTCCTGTTCCCACATACACACCGGACAGACTGACAAATAGTGAATGAAGCATAGGACCCAGGCTGCCAGCATAACAGTTCTCTTAAATTTATTTTTTTTATTATTATTATCAGAAATCTGGGGTATTGCACTTAGTATTTGCATTGTCTGGGAGTGATTGAGGCATGCATACTTGGAAACCTGGTGGGGCCTACTACATTTTCCTATGGGACCCTTGAGATCTGTATATGCCCCTGCCTTCTGCATTGCTCTACTATATATAAGCCAACCTTCTGTACCTGAACGGTAATAATGGTTGCGTATCCTCAGAGATTATTTGTAATTTTTTTCCATGCAGAAGTTTTATATAAGTCAAAGTGGGCATTTATTGTATATGGCCTTAGAATCTTTCATGAATAACTGGAAATGCCCTTTCAACCATCGTCTTGTGCATCTCGTAAGTCTCACTCCATAAACAGTACTGGTGCCTATAAGCAATACATTGGGCTTGTTGGAAATTCCTGCTTTCTTTTAACAGCCTGGTTATTTTTCATCTTTTGAGTTCATCCACCTTCTTTAGTAAATATGAAATCACTTTTATTTGTCGGTTTTAGCTGCAGACAACAAATAGCTGAACAATTGGCTTAAATGTTGTAGTTTTAAAGTCAAACTTTTCAGAAGGGAATGTGACATTTCCATTGTGCATTGCAGGAAAGGCGACTTATTTCATGCCTCAGCAGGCAGAGTGGAGAGGCGTCTATTGATTTTTCCATTAAATTCTTAAACTCACACCACAGCTGATTAGTTTTACCTGTAATCCCCACAGCAGCTAATGCTGTGGATTCTTTAAAGGAAAAATCCACCTTAAAATAAAAGTAAAACTGGGTGACACATGTGACTGTAAGGCAACATCACACGTAGTGACAGTAGTTCTGGAGAATAGCAGACACTTTTTACTATTATGCATCCATTGTAAAGGGAATCTATCACCACAGACCCCCTTCCTCCCAACTACTGTGATGGCTGGATAATTCAAAAGACACAGATTGAGAACAAGCACGTATACAGAAAACAATTTTGCAGAAGGAGTGCAGACCCATTAATTTCAAGGGCACCGCAAAAGATGCGAATAACACACCGTTGCTCCATTTCGTGGCCCTGCATAAAAGATAGAACATGTCCTATTCTTGTCCATTTTGCAGATGAGAATAAGCATTTCTATAATGGGCCACCTGTTCCGTTCTGCAAATTGCGGAAAGCACACAGACGGCATCCGTGTTTTGCGGACTGCAAAACACGGAACTGTTGTGTGAATAAGCCCTTATGGAAAGGACTCCCAAGTTGCATTTATGAAGACCGGAAATTTAGACACAATGTCTGTGATAATGCCAGTCACGGACATTTAGGGTACGGCTACGTAACGACACTGGTGTCACAGCCAGGATAAGAGAGTAGTAGTGATCCCATAGAAATGAATGGGATCTCTGTGAGAGTTGCAAAAAAATCAGGGGGTGTGCTCTCTCTCTTGATCACACCTCATGTTCTTTTTGCTGCAGCTCTCACCCTGTAACTGACACAGTTTCTAACATCAGATACAGTTGCAGGATGGAACTGAAAAAAATAAACAATAGCTGGCACTATAGATACATTTTGTTAATAGCTCAGTGGCTATTCTCATTTTTAATTTCATCCTATTCCAAAAGTATTCACATCCAGGTGCTGGTTTGAAACGGTTGAATTTTTTTTTTCATGGCACAACCCTTTCAAATTTGTAGGTTGTTTCCTTGAGAATAAGCATTGACTTGGACATGGAACTAAAAATAATAAAATGTAAAGCACACAGACAGACGTACAGTGTACAGACGGGGGTAGGGGTTGGACTGAGAACTTAAAGTGGCCCTGGAAAAAACTAAAAGTGTCCCATTTTGTAGTAGGTCTTCATAGAAAAAGCTGTGTCTGGATGCACAATCTAATTATGATGGCTTTCTTGATGATGACAGACTACAAAGTATGCACATAGTAAAAGTTATTCAGCTTTATATTCATATCTGTTTGTCACTTTGAAGTTCTTAGATGTGCTCAGGATCCTACTCTTTCGACGCTGCCTTTGATTCTGATAGTAAACAAACAGCTGCTTTTCTGCAAAGCTAATTCCCAAAGACAAGTGACTACAAAGGGAGAAAAGAGCCTTTTTTGCCAGCATGGTGCCAAGCAACCATGAAATTATGATACTCAGTGATGTTACTGCAGAATGGCAGCATCATGTGAGCTTTTGTATCCTGACCTGCATTGTTAATGAGCTTCAATGGGACCTGAGCGATAAATCAATTATGAATCATAAACGCAATTACACAGGGTAATTGTCATGAAACTGAGATACTGAATCATTCATGGGGGTAGCAAATGGTTTGCACAATGTTTATATTGACATTGAGGGAGAAATACACTGTCGTAACCAATTAAGTGTTGGAACCAAGAGTTATTCAGCATATAGGCTGATGCTTTCTAACAAGATTGTGAAAGAAGCTTGGGGTAAAGCGAAAAAACATGAGTATTTATACAAAATGCTGTCTAATAATTTAGATACACAGAAATATAGAATGTGGTTTTGGTACATGGCCAAAGCTATGCAAATCCACATAAATGTTATGGATGTGCATAGTAACTGAGTGGACCTCATGGTATCATTGCTCTTTGTTCTTTTAGTTTGGCACTGGTGATGGTTTCCATTATTTTCCATTGTTTCCTGTATGACACTTAATGTGTCATCTGGAGGTCGGTAGTGAGTCCACATGCAGGTTCTGTAGTTCTCTATGATAGCTTGTCCAGCCGTTTCCTTGAGTTGATCGGTCTGTCAGTACTGAGAGTCCAGGTTATTCATAGAACTGAGAAGAACGGGCTTTGTTCATCGTTAGAAGAACACTACTCAACAATAACACCAAGAAGGAAAAGTCATGGAATTATGGAAATCAAAAGATTGATAAACCTGTTAATGATATGAAAATGATAACACTGGAAACATCTCAATTTCTTCAGTATTCAGTATGAATGCCACACACAGAAAAGCATGTACCTATATGCCTTGCCATAATATCAGTGAGGAATGTTCTGCCAAGCTGAATACGCTTGGACATGCAAATCATCAATTGCTGACCAGTCACTTCCCAGATGTGCTCTATGGGAGAAAAGTCTGGAGATGCTGCAGGCCATAGTAGCATGTTTAGGCCACGCAGGCTGTTCATAGTAGCATGAGCAACATGCAACCTGTTGTTGTCCTGTTAAAAAAAATGGCTCCTGGGAAGCTTTGGAGAAATGCCACTAATACTACTAATTTCACTACAGAATCATTGTGACGTCAAGCTGTTGGTGTACCTGAAACAAAGACTAGAGGGGTCTGGCCACCATACAATATGCCACCTCACACTATAATCTTGGCAGGAGAACCACTATGACGTTCCATTGTGAAAACTGCATATGGAGTTGCCTATGCCGTCTCCAGAACAATCTCCGGCTATCATTGCATCTGATACAAAAGCAGGACTCATTGCTAAAGAGAATATGCCTCCATTACAGCCTCCAATGCCGTCTTACTGTGCACCATGATAGACTTTGAGAGGAGGTTCTGACGCTCCTTGGGCCAACGTGCAGTGACAATAAGGGCACAACTTTTCTTCCCTTCAGGGCACTATCCGGTTCTGGGGTTCTCCTGCCTGATGATGCTTGAGGTGCCATTGGTGTTGCAGGTTTTGAGGTGCAAGATATGGTCCTGGATGCCATGACCACAAAACAGTGCAGTGTAATAGTAGTGCAGGAAGCAATGATGAGGCAGTTGTACAGCAGAACAGGTCTTTACCGAATAATTCAAATGCAGACAGATCAGGAGAGTTCTTAGCATGCAGTGGACTGACAGGTATTCATATAATGCAGTTTCCATAGATGTCAAAGGTTTCACGACTGCAATAGTAGTTCATAGGCCACAGTGTCTCTTTAAAGTAGTTCCTTAATCTGCACGTTGCTAGCTGACTGACATAAGCATCAAGAGGTAGGGTGTATATTTTAGACAATACAATGCAACCATTGACTAGTCCCCTAAACAGTGGGCAAACTGTTCTGGACCTTTTTTTTAAGAGGTTGCTGTTCTTATAGTACACATCCATGAAGTCCTCTTTGGGATGTAGGGATTTGCAGGTGATCAGTCTGCTTAAATGCATATCCAGGCAGTGAAGGCTAACTCCTGGACACACACGCCTTAACGCCTTTAAGTCCTTTTCAGACAAGTTTGTTCACTGGACTTCCTCTACATCTCTCCTTTCATCTGACTTGCTTTTTGTAGTTCTTCCAGCTCTGTTTTGGGTGGTCCTAGACCAGGACAGGCTACTGTGTGAGAATTACATATTTGCATCTATTGTCTTTGCTGTTCAGACTAAGAATCTCTGGTTCAAACTGACTAGACTAGCTGATTAGACTGAATAGAATGTTCAAACTCTGACATCTAATGGTGGCTGTGGATATGGCCTGTTATTACCTTATGCAAATACTAACATATGCAAGTATTACATATTACAGCAAATGCATTGTTAACCCTTTACTTTGCGCTTTGCAGTGTACTGCAACACTGGAGCAGGTTGCCGCAAAAGAAACACCTGTAGCTGGACATCTGGTCCATAGCCCAATGTCATGCAAACACCTAATGGTTTGTCTAGACCAAGGATGAGCAACCTTCGGCCTCCAGCTGCTGTGAAACTACAACTCCCAGCATGCAAACATGCTTGGCTGTTCTCACAACTCCTATAAAAGTGAATGAAGTATTCTGGGAGTAGCAGTTTCAGAACATCTGAAGTGCCGGATGTTGCTGATCCCCGGTCTAGACACTGTTTACAGCCATAGGCTTGGGAATTTTACTTGCAGTACAGAATGGATGGATTTGCCCCATTCATCGATGTTCCGCCCATGCAGAGGTTCACCTCTGTGCCACTTTTGCTGTCATTACAGTTCATTGTTTTTCTCCCAACCACTGGGACATGCAACATTAAACCAAAGTCTCTCAGTTCAAGGATTCTGTCCCTCTCAGTTGGCATCACACAATTATCTCGACTCGATCTGATTTTTTTGATTCATGTGGCTACAAAGCTTTGCTTGCATTCTGGTTTTTATGCCCCTCCCACCTGGCACAGATTGGTGCTAGGTGCTTGAAAATGTGATAATATGCAGATCTTAGTGACATATGCTACGTCCATTATTTAGTTTTTCCTTCTTGGTGTTGCAATTTCACTATTTAGGTGTGTTGGTCTTTACATCATGGAGAAACTACTGAAGCAGTCGGTGGAGACTACTTAAGGTTGCAGTGGCAAAGCCTGTCTGAGAAGACAATAGACATCTTGTGGAACAGACTGCACTGGGTTGACTGTCTAAAGAAGCATCACAGCAAGGAAGTGCATAGGCTGAAGGATGTAGTTCTCTGAAAAGGAGGATCTTCCTACAAAGAGGCTCAGAAAGATGAATGACAGTGATGAAAATTCAAGTTAGTGCTCAGCAGAGAAACCTAGTAACTGAACACTAATTCCAATGCTAAATTTAAAAAAAAAAATCTGAAGGTATTTTCTGAAATGTTGGCCAAACCTGTAGCTGACAATAGAGCAATGAGTGATGCTTGCCTCAGCACAAAATTGAGGTTATTGAGCCTGTGGTTAATTGACTGTTAATCCAAAAGCTGTGGCAGATCAAGGTGGTGTTAGTGAGACATGTATGAAAGAAGCTATTACATCTGCGCTATCGCTAAATGATCATTTGTCTGTAACGGTGAAGGAAACAAGTTTATTGATTTATTATCATTGCTTCCGTCTGCTAAAGAATCTGCTAGATGAGATAAAAAGCGGAAAAAAGTGAGGAAGATAGAAAACATTCTGTCCTTGTGTCTTGTAATAATTGGCTTCAAGCTTTTTCCATTTATGCTGCTGTCCTGGGTGAGAAGTTTCCAGATAAATGTTCTGGGTTATTCCAGCAGGTGGACATTATATTGGAAGCCTAAAGTAACTTTGTCAACATGACGTGGTTTGATTATAGCGAAATGTTTAGATAAAGGTGTAGGCTCTCCCAGGAATTAAGTGGGTTGTCAAAGTCACAGATCTCTGGATAAAACTCCTGATACCTCAGGGTCTTTTAATGCAGCAAACCATGCAGTCAAGGGTTGGAGAAGGACACTTATTTTGCTTATTATGAAGGCTGATGTAAATGGTAATATATTTGCCCCTACATACATGAATGTCCCTTTTGTAGCAGATGGCACCCTATGTTTTGCCACTTCAAAACCGGGAGCCATTCTTACAGCGGAGCAGCCTGTCTGTCCATGCTTACGGTACCTTTCCTCGACTAGTCAGTCTTCTCATGAAACAAATATAATACAATGTCACTACATGCTAGAGAAACCCTGGACTAGCTGTAAGTCACAAAACAACCACATAGACATATATAAAATAGACATCTCATGCAATAGTATCGCAAATTAATTTTTTTTTTAATCTCATGCCACACATCTTAGGATATGTCTGTATCTGTAAGTAGCCAGCGTGTAGGTAGATTACCCCATGTAAACAATGAAAAGGCCACAGTGCTTGCACCAGTGCTGTAGTCCCTTCAGCAGGGGTGCCGAGAGTAGAACTCCCGCCATTCTGATATTCCTAGCCTAACCTTGGTAAAAGCCATTAATATCCTGATCTCAGAAAACCCCTTTCACTTTTTAAGGTCATCCATTGTCTCTGTGACATTGATGTTTATAAGGCTGAAAAAAGACATTTGTTCATCCAGTTCAGCCTGTTATCCTACAAGTTAATCCATAGGAAGGCAAAAGCAAAACAAAAAACTGTGAGGTCAAAGCCAATTTTCCTCATTTTAGGGGAAAAAACTCCTTCCTGACTCCAATCTGGCAATCAGAATAACTCCCTGGATCCCTGAATGGAATTTTCCATTTTAATTAAAACTTCTTTTGATTATGTCATTGTCTGTTCTGCTTACTGCTAACTATTTTCATTTGTATTTTCATTTGTATCCATGTGATGAGTTACTAGAATGTGAAACAACCAATAGACCTGTATTGCAATAATCATTGAGAAAAATGTTTATGTATATTAAAATGTAACCAGAATGACTCAAGGACACATATTATCTAATTACCTGTATTATATTTATATGTTTTCAGTCCCTTTAGAAATATGGGCATATTGACAGCTCAATGCCTGGATGGAAGAGCTTAAGGTTAGGGCTACAAGGTGACAAAGATTGTTCAATTAGTATGCAAAAGTTTTACAGAAAATTATGTTGCATTAGTAAAAACAAATAATACATTTAAGAGATACTAAATTGTGAAAACAATGGT
Source organism: Rhinella marina (assembly GCA_900303285.1). Lineage (NCBI taxonomy): Eukaryota > Metazoa > Chordata > Amphibia > Anura > Bufonidae > Rhinella > Rhinella marina. The sequence goes on from ONZH01011696.1 coordinate 153,934, forward strand.
CCCTATACCTCAAAAATACAGAATTTATAAACATACAAAACATTCTAATAAGCCCTATCATGTAGAAATGACATACACAATTTACAGTATATAAACGCAGCCAGCTCGGGGCGAAACACGCGTCTGAGGTTCTTTGTTTTCCTACTAAGTGGACCGGATCACGTCTATTATGGGTATGTCTTAATATTGCCTGTTTCTTTTATTAGATTTTTGGCGTCAGTTATGTTATGATGTTTGAGTAACCTTATTCACATGGATAGCCCATGACAAATTGTGTGCTGCAGAGGAACTCCCACCTTTCATTCTAATCCCATTACTCCTGCACCCAGAGGGTATGTTCACATGACAGATTCTGCATTGATTTTCTGTGCAGTTTTAGTGTGGTTTTTGGAACTTTTTTTCAACTTCCTATTTTTCAGATTCCCATTAATTGCAATGTGAGCATCAGCCCAGATTCTGCTCCAAGACAGAGCATGCTGCTTCTTTTTTCCATGCTGTTTTTTTTTCAGTGTGGAAAAAAGTAAGTTCTGCTCCCCATTGAAGTGAGTGGGAGGCTTTTTAGAGACATTTTTGGAGTGGATTCTGCACAGAAAACGCATGAAAAACAGCGCCAAAAAAGTTGTGTGAAGGGGCCCTAAGGGTATATTTATATACAGCAGATTTGCAAGAGATATTTCTATGTCTTAAAATTCCTTCTATACCACTAAATGCATCATGTACTGTACATGAATTTCTGTAGCTATCATAGAAATCTCTGCAACAAAACTGCGTATGAATATACAGAATCAGCCATGATATTAAAACCACTGGTGAAGTGAATAACATAGATTATCTCATTGCATTATCTCATTGCAAAGGCATCTGTCAAGGGTTTAGATAAATTAGGAAGCAAATGAAGAGTCATTCTTGAAATTGGCATGCTCTAAGCAGGAAAAATGGACAGGTGTAAGGATCTCAGCAACTTTGACAGGGGCCAAATTGTGAATGCTGGAGCATCTCCAAATGTCAGGTCTTGTGGTGTGTTCTCAGTATGCAGATAGCATCTACTAATGGTAGTTCTGCATGAGGGTCATGGGCACCCAAGACTTATTGATGTGCATGGAGAGCAAAGGCTAGCCCATCTTCTTCCACAGAAGAACTAATATCAGTGTGTGTCAGAACACAATGAATCATGGCTTGCCTAGGCCACCATGGGTTGCACAGGCACATAGAATAGTATATTATGTTTTAATTTTACGGTTTATGGTGTACTTTATCCAGTTTTTACCAAATTTTGCAAATATGACATGTCATTTTATGTGTTAATAACTTTGGAATGCTCTTAGTGAGACTGTTTTCATTGACACATCATTCATGTTAGCGGTAAATTTGGTTGAAATGTTTTACCTTTATTTATAAAAAAAAAAATCAAACTTTACAGACACTTTGGAAAAATTTGCAATTTTCTAAATTTAAAATTGTCTGCTTTTAAGACGGATATTGATTCCTCATGAAATAGTTATTAATTAACATTCCCCATAAGTCTGTTTTATGTTGGCATCATTTCGTAAATGTCATTTAATTTTTTTAGGATGTTCTAAGGCTTAAAATTTTGGAAATACTTTTTCAAATCTTCTAGTAAATATCCAAAGCCGACTTTTTTAAGGGCCAATTCAGTTATAAAATTAATTTGAAGGGCTTTCATAATAGAAACCACCAAAATGAACCCATTTTAGAAATTACACCTGATTTTAAAATTGTTGTTAACTATTTTAGGTGTTTCACCTTTTTTGTAAATTTTCCATTGTAATCCATTCCAGTAATATAGCTTAAGGTTTAATAGTAAAACAAACCAGAATATATATTACACTGATAGAGTTTACAGGAACACCCCAGATGCTGTTGTAAACTGCTATATGGGCACATTGCAGGACTCAGAAGAGAAGGAGCACTATATGGTGTTTGGAAAGGTTTTGCTGGACTGGTTTTCAGGTGGCAGGTAGCATTTGATGAGATCCTGAGGTATTCCTACAGTAGAAACTACTAGAACTAGAAAGTGACTCATTTTGGAAACAACATCCTTCAGGGAATTTATTGAGGGGTGTAGTGAATGCTTTGACCCCACAGGCATTTCATATGATTTGAAAACCTTTGGTTGTAAAAATGAAAAATCCCTTTTTTTGTAATAAAGTATTATTTTAGCCCCAGATTTTTCATTTTCACATGGGCTAACATAAGAAAAAAAAAATACCCCACAATTTATTACCCATTTTCTCCTGAATACAGTAACACGCCATGTATGGTCATAGACTGTTTTTGGGCACAATGCGGAATTCAGAAGAGAAAGATCGCTATGTGTATTTGAGACCTAGTTTGGTGATTTATACAGCACTGGATGACAGCAGAGGCTCTAAGTTTAAGTTAAAAAAAGAAAACTAAAAAAAAATTACCCATGTTAGAAACCATGTGTGAGGAATAAGAAATCATGATCCAGGTTTTAGACATGATTTCATCACAGCCATCTTCAAGACATGATTTCATCATAGCCAACAAAGACATGATTTAATCACAGCCATATGCTGGCAGAGTAAACACCACAGGGAGTTCTGTCTTCAAAGCAGGTCACTTGTATATGATTCACACCTCTCCAAGCCATTCTGGAACCAAAGCACTTTGCATAGGAAGAACCCTCAACAGGGAGCTATCCACTTGTTAGAAATTAAACCTACTTTCCAGACTTAATGGAGCCAGGAATTAATAAAGAATTATGGACTGGCTGTTTATCACAAACCTAAGCTAATCATATATTCGGGAGGCGGGGACAGAGAGGGACAGGTACATGTCCATAAGTTAGCGATCGCATGTCAGGAAGTGGAGATACGGAGATCTCCAAGCAGGAACCTGATAAGTGTGTCGTGTTTGGTCTCCACCTGGAGCAGGAACTCAGGCGAGTCAGTTGGTACCAGAACCTTTTCCCTGTGACCTCCCGGTCTGGAGCTATGGGCCATATTGGTTTTGTGGAGCTTTTTGCTACCAGAACTGGGACGGGGGGTTGACTCCTCCCGGGGAAGGAGGGGAGTGGCCAGCTGCAGGATAAAAGGCCCAGAGAACAGAAGCCATTGTCTTTCTCTGGAGGGGGTTACCTGGAACATTGGTGTTTGGAGAGACCCTTGGACAAGCTGCTGACATCACTGCCCCCATGTGGTTACAACCAGGCCTTACATCAACCCAGAAACCATCTTAACAGACGATCCATCTCTTTGGTAACTGACTAGTATTCTGTTCAATTCTGTTGTACCATGCCACTTGTGTTTGCATATCTGACCGTTGTATCCATCTTCTGTGTATATAGTTATATCTAGTGAGCCCTTAAGGCGATTAAATATATAATTTAATCTTGTGCTGGTCTTGTATCTCGATCAGGAATCCCCACGTCCGTGTTCTTGGTAATATTGTTATACGCTACCTAGGGTTGGCTGCTCACCCGATATTATCCATTAACGGACCGGAGTTATCAAACGAGAGCTGGTGGCAGTACTACTGGGTTGATAGACTTGGTTTCGCTGGTGATAGCAAAAAGGGTCTCTCAGCCAGTCAGGATTGTGAGTGAGCATAGCGCCACGAAGGGATCGCGTGGGCTACCCTTTCTCCCTTTCTGTGCCTGCCTGTACCCGCGTGGAAAGGAGGTGTCTGTGAAAAACCGTTCCATACGTAACCTTACACACCCCGAAGGGGGCAGGGAATGTCACGTGTTTGTAGGCAAAGACTGAACCGTACCGCGTGATCCCCACGGAAGCACGCGCAGGGGCGAGGCTGAGTGTACGGTTCGTCACACTAGGCGTCTCACAGAATCTACCAACTTGTACTTTCTAATGGCACCATTTAATATTGCATACGATGTAGTGGGAAGCTGGAAAAAAAATTAAAGTGGGGTGGAATTGTGAAAAAAGATCCAATTCCCCCGAAGTTTTATAGCTCTTGTTTGCATTCCCTTTGTGGTAAAACTGACTTGTGCCCTTCATTCTCTGGGCAAGTACCATTACAACACTATAACTATAACAACACTATAACATTTATATAGATTGTCTTGTGTTTTAATATTGAAAAAAAAACTTTTTTTATAGAGCTGTGTGGGAGCTAATTTTTTATGGGGCAATCTATAGTTCTTATTGATACCATTTTGGAGTGTGTATGACTTTTTGATCACTTTTTATTTACATTTTTTTGAGAGGTGAAAAAATGGCGAATCAGCCATTTTGATTTTTTCCCGTTACGGCTTTCAGCATATAAATTATATATGTGTGTATATATATATATATATATATATATATATATATATAATGGTTTGGGCATTTTGGGATACATATGATGTTTATTTTTTATTGTTTATTTTTATTATGGGAAATGGGGGTAATTATATTTTTAATACTTTTATGTTTTTAAAAATGTTTTTACATTTTTTAGTTTTTATTTTTTAACTTTTTTTTGCCCCTCCTAGAGGACCTGAACGTGTAATCTTAAGATTGCTTCTGCCTTACAATATCAATGAATTACCACTGTAATGTATTGCAGATTCACAATGGGGGTACAAAACGCCCCCTGCACTGGTGGTGGATCCGATGAAGTTATGTTAAGGCGCCGGCTTCTACATAAGTTTGGTGTATCCAGCGCCAGTCTAAATGTATGTCAGCTTCCTTGCTGGCTTACATTTAGACCATGTTATGTGCCTTTTTCTATGCCTTCTTCTTCTGCAGTTTAAAAAAAATAATACTCACGTTATATATCAGAGTGCGAAAGGCCGACTCCACCATCTTGATTGAAGATCCCGCACAAAATCTTGTGCAGTGCGTGATAGCATCATCATGCTGGCTGGCGTTGTGATGTAATATGTCATCGCGCAAATTGATTTGTTATCACAAAGCATGAGGAAATTTGGCTTTCCCTGAAATTCAGATCGAAGTCTACTTTGGATACTTCGATTTGCTCAACCTTAATTGTGAGAAACAAACAAAAAAATTTTTAATTAATTTATTTTTTATTTTACTCACTTAATAATGTAAATGCAGTAAAAAATCACAACATGAATAAAAAAATCAAAATGTCCCCCTCCGAAGCCAAAATGGAGAATCATTGTAGAGAAATTATGATCTTATGTTGTTCATTACAGATCAATAGCAGGTTTTCACAAACCTAAATGCAGATTTTCGCAGCAATTGAACTGTGTACAGTCTGAGATTATGTTCAGCATCACATCTACAGTATTAAACATGCGTTTAAAGAAACATAATCATAATTGGATGTGTCAGTCTGATCAAAAATTATGTACTAGTTTTACATCAGCGGACTGTGATAAATACTGCTTTGTTTAATGTTTTCCCTTCTCAAGGCCCAAAGGCAATTTTAACTGCTCTGTCAGTGTGCTTATTGTCTGAGCGGGTTTGTGAATTGTTTTAGACATATGATATTCTGTCTTCCTTCATAGAAATGTGAATATGCAATATCTGTGTAGGGCCCCATGTCAGAAATCATGACTACTCCCTGAACTTTATGCTCAATTAAACAGACAGAGGAAATAATTTACTTCTCATCTATGGTAAAATGAGATAGCCAGACTCCAATGAATAAAGAAAGCGTTATAAATATTTAGTGGATCGTTATTACCAACAACAAGTCAACAATGGAGAGTTCCCTGCAAGAATAAAGAAAAAATCACCTGTGAATAAATCCTTCAGCTTTTTCCTTGTGTGGTGTGAGTCCTTTCTTATTTCACTATACCTTTTACAGTACATACCATAGTTTTCAGACTACTACAGATGATGTCTGCTGGACCATTTGACCATCTCATTTTTATGGGAGACACCGGTCTCTCAGGTCTCCCCTTTCCCTGACTGCAGATGTTGAGGTAGAAAAGGATTGAGATTTTGGATTTTGACTGTCCAATTCTTTTGTTCTAGGAGACATAAGCAGCTGAGCAGATGTCTATAAGGGAAGATTGAATGAAACATCTAGGAGCCGAATGAGGGTTCAGTTGACAAATATCTCATGTTTATGGCCACCGCGTCCCGAGGTATTATTCTCTTCTACCCTAGACCACCAAGGAAATGGACATTAGCCTAGACCACCACTGAATCAAATATTAACCCACTGTTCTACCCTAGACCACCAAAATAGAGGTTATTTCCCTATATCATCAGAGACTCAAACTCTTCACATTTCTAGATGACAAAAGCTGGTGACATTAACCTCTTAACTCTTTTAGACTAGCTGGGAAGTCTAATTTAGTTGAAAAAGTTTTTTCTAAGCTTGAGTACTAATTATAATCAAAATGACTGTCATATTATGAATGTAGATATATTCACCAGGACGTGGTGCCAAGAACCAATAACAATTTTTGGGTTGACGCTTTAAAAAGTAACCTTTACTTTAATAGATATAAAATGAGAACCCACAAACGAAAAATAGTGCAAATCAATGCCAGTGCAAAGATAAAAAGAAGCGATCTTACTGCTTAGATGTCTTGTAGTCTTTCAGAGAAACCCTGAACTAGGGGTACTGGGTCTCCTCTCCTATATAACCCTAATGTAGTATATCTACCTATTGGTAAAGGATGAGGGTATGGGGATAAACCCCCTAGTGGAGGGTTCTATCTAGTCTAGGCTATCCCTTTCTTTCCCTTAAGAAATGTTTGACTGCCCAGCAATTCGTCAAATAGGGAAAAGACAAACAAGGGAGTCCCTATAGCTAGGTAATGAAAAATGTCCCAACGCGTTTCTCTGGAGGCATTTACCAGATCATCAGGGGACCATTCTTAAAAAAGATACAAACATGGAAACCAGCACTGATTTTCCATCTGGCTCAAAGCAGGAGGGCTCGTAGGCTGCACTGATACATGGCAGCATCCCAGCCCAGTCAGGTGGGGCATATGGCATCCACAATGAAATAGGTGCCATCAAAGTTTAAATACCCCGCCTGACAAGTATCGCACCACCCCCCAATGGTGATAAAGGTATGTATGGGGCGTGCAATTACAATTATGCCTCCCATCTATGACGCTAAGAGTGCAAGCAAAGCTTGCCTACCAGCATCATCACAAGGTGCGTGGGGATCCGGAACGCAAACACATCCCACCAAACACCAATGCGGGCAGCGCGTGCCCTGGCCAACCCCACAATATGCATGCGCAAGCGCGCTCCATAACACGTCTTAGAAAACGGGCGTATGATGGGAGGACCGCGGGCCGTGACGTGCAGGCATAGGCCATGCCCGGGGCCTCCCTGAAACTCAGCGCTAAAAAGAATAAAAGCACAGATTACCGGGACCAATGTTAGCATATCGGTCACCGGTAGTGTAACTTGTTGGAGGTATTTTGTGGCACATCAAATATGTAGTTAAGGCCTAACGAAGTATAACTAAAGCTGCACAGAACATAGTCAAACAGGAAAATATAACCAAAAAGCTGATAGAAAAAATAAAATAAAGTAAAACACTATGCTGCCACACGGGAGCACATCCTTATGGTGCTTACTGTATCCATGGAGACAAATAGGAAAAGGATACCGTAGACTGATACACCATTGATGATAGATCTACCTAATGATAATACTTAGTATTTGTACATTAGTGTATAGAATTCTATCAGAGGAGAAAAAGGACAAATAAAGCAAAATGGCCAAAATATAATGTCAGATGAAGCAGCCAAAGAGTAGCTGCTCATTCAGACCTTGGGGGTGGCTGGTTTTCAATTCATAGATCCACCAGCTTTCACGCTGGAGGACCCTCCTGTTCCAATCCCCTCTTCTTAAGGTATAGGGGATCACCTCAATGCCCATAAAGTGGAGTGCAGTAGCATCTCCACCGTGATGTCCAACAATATGCTGGGCCAGCGGAGTATCCTTATGGTGTCTAATATCGGATACTCCGCTGGTGTCAAGATGCTCTCCCACCCGCCTCTGTAGTGGGCTGTTACCGATATAGTGGTTGTGTGGCTTGTCCTCATATAAAAAGTGGCCGTTCATTTGTGGGTAACAATACCGTCAAATCCTATAGCATCAGGAATTTTGTAAATTGCTGTACCAAAGGTGTCATCTATAAGGCCACTAGTGATTGCAGACTGGAATATGTGGGCAAAACCACCAGGGAACTACGGAGGCGGGTGTTAGAGCATCTTGATGATATTAGACACCATAAGTATACTCTGCTGGCCCAGCATATTGTTGGACATCACGGTGGAGATGCTACTGCACTCTGCTTTATGGGCATTGAGGTGGTCCCCTATACCTTAAGAATAGGGGATTGGAACAGGAAGGTCCTCCAGCTTTTAGCTGGTGGATCTATGAATTGAAAACCAGCCACCCCCAAGGTCTGAATGAGCAGCTATTCTTTGGCTGCTTCATCTGACATCATATTTTGGCCATTTTGCTTTATTTGTCCTTTTTCTCCTCTGATAGTATTTGTACATTAGTGTATAGAATTCTAAGTATTATCATGCTAACATTGGTCCCGGTACTCTGTGCTTCTATTCTTTTTAGCGCTGAGTTTCAGGGAGGCCCCAAAGCAACTGATTTGAAGGGCAGATGGGAATGCCCTTTTTAATGCATCATTGCACCTTTATTATATTGCAATTTAATCATCATTGAGATTTTTTGTGAGGGACTGCTCACTTCAGGCAGCAGTAAAGGTTAGGGGCACTGTGGTTTGCTGTCTGAATCCTGCACAGGCTTGATGATCCTAGACCTTTTGTCTCAGGAATGGTATTTCCTGGATGAGGCTTCTTCTTGGGCTTACTTGGCAGAAGCTCACAAATATAGGTATTGTCTCTAATGTTGCTCCACTAAGACTCTCCACTAGCCATGGCCAAGGATCATTCTATTACCCTGGAAACTAGGCTCATCAGTTCTGCAAAGTGGCAGTTTACACACACACAGTAGTGTCTCTTTATTATGACCACTTCCTGCTTTTGACATCAGCAGCTCATAGGTCAGGAAAGAAGTCACATGTTGAGCCAGTTTGGTGGGTTTATAAGGTGCGCTCAAAGCTGTCTGCACACATATTCCTCATTGCTGTCATTGGTAAAAGGGCTGATTTATCAGAGTTGCAAAAAGGTTTGATTTTTGGCTTTTGGGCCATATGGAAACTGCAGAGCACCACATGGTATTGATGAGAGGTGAACATTGGCTATGAAGGTGAGTGAGAGCAGACCAACATGCTAAGTGGAGCAGCTCACCGCTAAAATGAACTAGGGAGCTACGAGACTGTACCACAACTAATGAAGTTGCATTGGCAGAAAGGGCTTCAATTTTTTGGCAGTATCGGAATTGGACTTCTGCTGATTGACAAATAGTTGCCTTCTCAGATGAGTCACGTTTTCTGCTTCATCGTTGGCATGTCAGGTGAGAAACATCAGAGAACAAATATTCTGCAACCATTACTAGAAGAACACAAGCTGGTGGTGACAGCGTTATGCTCTGGGGGATGTTTTCACAGAATTCTCTGGGCCCACTCATCAATTTAGCAGACACACTCAACCAATTTTGGTATGAAAATAATCCATTGTTGCAGATCACGTAGACCCATGCATGTCAATTTTCTTCCCTGGCATGGATGGGAACTTCCTGCAAGACATTGTCTCATGTTTTCTATCGAGGCTGAGCACATCAGTTCCTTCATGTGAGTAGAATCTACTAAGTGGTACAGCAGCAACTGTATTGTTGTATATTTGTATATTGAAAAATAATAAAAATATGGCTGCACAACATTTCACATACAAACACTAGAACTAAAAAATAGGGATCATTCTAAATTAAAGTGGTATTACACCTACTAGAAATGAAAATTGAAAAAATAGAAGCTCTTTGCGCACATTTTTTATCAAACGTGTGTCGGGCCCATCTACCAGGCGTCAAGGTGGCTTCCACAAAGTAATACACAACACCTTTAGCTACACAAAAAATTTATCCGAGATCATGTGCTGTAAATTAGCCACGTGATCCTGGCCCTTATCCCGTCCCTATCATCATCCCAGATATCTTGTCCTTTGCCTTATGTCCATTCTTGGCACTGCCGTGACAGTAAACCATGGACTGTGATTGAATAAAATGAGAAGTGGTTTTGAAGCAGTCACCCAGAGGCTTTCTGATGCTGAATCTGCACTAAATTCTGCCTACAAAAGGTGCTATGTGAACAGCCACTGAGGGTTTTTACATCAGGAGATGTATTTTAGAGCATCTAACAGTTAGGAAGTGGATGCAATAGTTTTCATAAACAACGTCCAAATTCCTGAAATTAACAAGGAAGCTCTGTGTGTACAGTAAACAAGATTGACAGAAGGATTATCACCTGACTAGCTCCATATTAAATTTCATACACTGTCCGATGAATGGTCGCACGAACATTTGTATCAACATTTATTCCTGATCACTGCCCCATGTAAACATGTCGCTGATTGTATCTTTTATGTGGATATATGCTTAAAGGGATTCTGTCAGCTAGTTTAAGCCTATAGAGCTGAGGACATGGGCTGCTAGATGGCCACTAGCCCGTCCACAATATACTTTTCCCATTGCTCTGTGTGTCTTTGTTTAGTTAAAAAACTATTTTATTCATATGCTAATAGGGGTTATAAGGAGCCCAAGGGGCGGTTACCAATGTTCCTGGATCCCAGCCGTGCCCACTGTGAAGGAGCCCAGCACCGCCCCACATCCTCTCATCTCCTCTTTGCTCCCCCGACTTCACGCATTCAGAGCGCTGTAATCTCGCGCTTGCCATCTCGCGCATGCGCAGTTCATTCCCTGATGCTGATGCCAGCACAGGGAAGGAACAGTTTACCAGCACTGACAAGCGGCATACTCGCGCATGCGTGAGATTACGGCGCTCTGAATGTGTGAAGTCGGGGGAGCAAGGAGGAGATAAGAGGATGCGGGGCGGTGCTGGGCTCCTTCACAGTGGGCACGGCTGGGATCCAGGAACATTGGTAACCGCCCCTTGGGTTCGTTATAACCCCTATTAGCATATGAATAAAATCGTTTTTTTGACTAAACAAAGACACATAGAGCAATGGAAAAAGTATATTGTGGACGGGCTAGTAGCCCATGTCCTCAGCTCTATAGGCTTAAACTAGCTGACAGGATCCCTTTAAAGGGATTTTCCACATGGATTTTCATGTGGAAAACACCCAATGTAAATTGCAGCAAACCCTTAAGGAGCCATAGAGAAGGAGATGAGTGGTAATAGCTCTGATTATAGGATGTGTTACAGTGGTTTCCCTCAAGCTGTTGCTCCCTAGGGCCAAGTGCAATGAGGGAAAGGTCACCTTTTCTTCCCTTGGGGCACTCCCTGTAGTTGGGGCTCCTGTCTGCTGGTAGTTTGGGGTGCCCTTGATGTTAGTGATTGTATGGGTGCAAGGCAGGTCATGTAAAGTACAATGACAAGTGTATGGACAGAGTCAGAAAACCAGGCAGTAGAAGAATAATTGTTTTCTTTTTTTGTCACTGAGTGCAAAATAGGGATCATAATACATTCAACAACAATCTGGACACAGTACTGTCAAAAATGGCAAATAATGGCACTCTTGGTATGCTAGCTTGCTAAAATACAGCAAAAGTCTTACTAAAGTCTTTCACTAGACTCTATGACTGACAGCTGTAATCAGGGAATTATGTCTTTGATTCTCACTGCAGTGTGCAGGCTCAAATAACTATGATTAGCCAAATTGTGTACAAGTGGGTAGGGTGTCTTAACTGTAATCCCTCCATGGCAGCAAAGTCTGAATAGCTGTAGTAGCAAGTTACCTTGCAAACTGAGTCTTCGCTCATTAATGCAAATTGTCTATCCTCTTAACCCCATGGCCTTCTTCCTTCTTGCTAAGGAGCATGCAGTGAGCTGTAAGTTTCTGAAGCTTGAAACTGGGGGCCTGGGGATAAGAGAACATGGTCTTTACTTGCTCTCCCCATAGCCTCTCCCTCTAGTCTAGACACTCCCTCTAGTTAGGAAGTAATACCAGCTCACTCCTGCCCCTCCCGAGATGGGTGGAGCAGGGTGATTAACCCTATCTTTGACAACCATGCCAGGCAATGCTGGGTGTACATAATATAGTAAAACAATACATTACATAACATTGCAAACCATTTGTAGATAACCCCTGTACTGGGGTACTGCAAATAAAGTACCACCTAAGTAGATAACATTTTCAAAACCTCATGTACAGAGAGCAGAAAACTTCCTTGTGGAACTTGACCTGTACTTCATATTTTGAATTCACAACATGTCAACTGTTTGTGTGGATTTTCAGTGCAGATTTTACTCTTTGTAGTGCAAAGGGTGGAATCTGGGACAAATCCGTGGCAAAATCCACAAGTAATATATAGTGTGGTTTTGGCCTAGAAATGCTGCGAGAAGCCATAAAAACTACACTGCCATTTGCATGTACCCTAAATCATCTCTTTTTTTCTGTAGCATACCACCAGTGTAAATGGGGATGTGTTGCCGACCATAATGAATTTTTATGTGAATAAACATTTACGGTCACATACAGCGCCAATGATTGCTACATATAAATTTAACTATGTGAGCACTATTGACCCCTCGTTACCTGAAGAAAATCTGTCTATGTAAATTTTCTTGCAATCTTAGTAAGATGGATATCCCCTTTTATAGTGTTTGCTACTCAACAATACTGAATAGATCTGTTAGAAAATAGAGAGTTGTTTTGTTTTTTATTTTTCATTTTAGCTTAATAAATTATTCATTTTGTATGAACAAAAATGTAAAAATTTGCAAAGTGTAAAGAAAAAGCAACTGATAATAAACAGCTCTGGAAATGTTTCTACAGCCATCAGATTTACCACTTGCTCTCATGCAAAATACTCTACATTTAGAGCAAAAAGTAATGGAATTTTGTTTAAAATGATTGCCTCTCTCTTATTCCTGAGTATATTTATCAGACATGTGATTTAGGCATAAAGAAACAGATAAATTGCTTGTTTATTCCAAATGGGTTTTTTAACACACATCAACAAGGTTACATTTCTGCCTGGGAAAGCTTTTAGAATTACCATAATTTTTCTAGCTTCTCAACAAATTCTCATTATTGTACTTATTATCTGTGCTTTAAATGTCATTTTACCAACCAAAATGTTATTGCCAAGCTGAAAACAGAGGTAAAACGACGTAACACAGACGTCTGGTAAATCAGTTTGTGATTCGGATGTGTGCTGTCAGTGTTCTCCACGGACAGCACATGCAACCATTGATTCTAATGTGATTATGCACACATCAGTGATTTTTTGGGGACTGTGGGTCAGTGGAAAAACCTCACAGACATGCTCTATTTTGGTCTCTGATGCGGACCAAACATGTCCATTGAAGTCTATGGGTCAGTGTGGGGGGGTCACTCTGATAGACACTTGGCAGCTGTGCAGGAAGCAGGGACACAGACAAGATAGTGTTTTTATTTCACATTTAGATATTCAAACATAAGCATAGCCTTAACAAAAAGGCTTAAACAAACAAACCCTGCTCGGCGGACAACTACCTAATACAAAAGACAGTCCCTAACTATACGCAGGACCGGCTACCCAGCCCATGGGTACAAATGGCAAGTATTGGGTGGCACATGCAATACCTTCTGTAGTTCAGCAGTCAGCTTCTCCAGGTATGGCCACCCTGCTCAGCTCTACACTGAGCTTTAAATTAGGCCCTAACGACCTATGTGACTCGCAGATGTGGGCTATGGAAGCCCAGGATCGAACCCTGGGTGGAGTGAGCGTCCCACTGCCAACCTCACTCACTCCAGTATAAGCAGGCCCAGTATGTATTTTACAAATCTGTCTATGTTAGCTATGTCCTTGGCTATCTCAGGTAGTCCCATAGAGTGCAATGGACTGGTGGATTATGCATGTGTTCTCTTGATTAACAGGGGCCCCAGGGGTAGACTACTAACAATCAAACACTTATCCCTTATCCTATGGGTAGGGGCAAAGTTGTCTTGAAGGTGTTTTTTCATCTAAATATTTGAGCCATATTGCTAGAATATGTCACAAACATCAGATAGGTGCGGGTCCCACCTTCTATCTCCAGAATGGCTCTCACAAAGTGAAGGGAGAGCAATCGCATATGCACAGCCACCCTCCATTCACTGCTACGAGAGTTTCCAAATATAGCCTATTCCCAGTAATCCCGTAGTTGTGATTGGAAAGGTGGCCTCCTTTAAAGGGGTTCTCCGGGAATTAAGAAAATTAAAATACTTAAATATAACTTCATTATATTAAGAAATGAATATATTCCCAAATGCCTTACATTAGTTATATTGGCTCATTTTGTTAGGGAGCAATCATTAGCAGAAACAAAATGGCCGCTGTCCTATTAGTACACACAAAACCTGTCCTAATAACACAGTTGGACAAGTTACTTCACAACACTTCTGCTCTGCTTGTCAGGGATTATGATCCTGAATACAGATTATACGATCTTTAGCTGAATCTCTGTATGAATGGATTTCATGAGCAGATGTGGCTAATAAGCACAAGCACTTATATGCAGTCTCCATTACCACAGTCTGTCCTGTCCATCCTTTCTGTACTTCATGTCTCCTGATGAACTCCATTCCCACAAGGATTCAGCTAAATATCATATTAAACTGTATTCAGGATCATAATCCCTGACAAGTAGGAGAGGAGGATGAGGCAGCTCTTTACCTCAGTGTTGTGAAGTAACAGCTGTGTGATTAGAACAGGTTTTGCGTGTACAAATAGGACAGCGGCCATTTTGTCTCTCTTAATGATAGCTCCCCAGAGAAAACGAGCCATTATAACTAATGAAAGGTATCTAGGAATATATTTATAATAAAGTAATATTTACGTATTTTCATTCTCTTAATTCTCGGAGAACCCCTTTAAGCAGCTTACTCTTCATTCACTGCTATGGGACTCCCAAAAATTCTGAATGCACTAGCTTGCCTAATTTCAAAGGTCTCATAGCAGTAAATGGAGAGAATGGCACACATGTGTGATTGCTTTCAATTTGTCTTCGGGCGCCCTGTTCTAGAGATAGGAGTAGGTCCCATATTAGAACCAACACCTATCTGACACTTATGGCATATCCTAGTGTAGTGTCCTGAAAGCCCACTGCAAAATTTTAGTTTATTGTATATAATGCATTTTATGTAACCAAAGCCTGTGGGAGTGGGAGATACCTAGTTTTGTAGAGAATACTGTGTAAATGAGTGGGAGATACTTAGTTTTGTTACCAGGTGGGGCTGGATCCACCCCTGCCTCTCTAAGAGGAAGTTTTTCTAGTCATTTTAGAAGGAGCTGCATTCATGTATGCAGAAAGAAGACAGCATAGAGTAGGGTCACTGGGAATACTCCTACCCTGTGGATCTCAAAGCACCAAACCTGCCAGCCCCATGAGGGAATAGAGTTACCGAGAGCAACAGAGAGTTCTGCGACCCTAAGGAGGACCGCAAGTATTTTGTCAGCGAAGGTAACTGCCTACCTTGAGGTTACAGACATCTCTGCATGTACTGGGAGCAAGCTTCAGGCTTCCCAACATAGCCGAAGGATAGGAAGACATCCCTTGTCACATACTGTATTTCACAGAGCTTCAGAGCTTACATGTCCCTGTGGGCTGGTCACTGCACTTATCATATTCCAGAAATGTTTAGTTGGCAAAAATCCCTTGAAGATGTTGTCCAGGAATAGAAATACACTTATTACCAAAAACAGCACCACACTGTCTGCAGTTTATGTGTGATATTACAGCTTAGCCCTGTTCACTTGTTTTCAGAAGCACTAATGTTTTTCTAATTCTGGAAAACTCTTTTATTAAGACAACACCTTTGATATAAGGCTCTGTTTAATCTGCCATTAGAGGCTTCACTCAAAGCCTCCATAAACAGCTCTTGTTGGGTGCCAAGAATAGCAAAGCATGATAGCCATTACAATAGAAACCCAATGGACCCCACTGTAAGTCCAGATATGTAAGCCCAGAGTGCCTTTTATTTACTTATTAAGGGAAGCCATCATGCAGATCTGAGTGAGCCTAAACTAGAACACAAGTAAAGAATTTAGAGATGATTCACATGTTCATTTACCTGATTCGGCAGCCTGTTCTTGCAGAAGTATAGCCTCCTGGAGTTAATCGGATCCGGCATAGATGGACACGACCATATACCTATAATGGGATCCATCGGAGATCCAACTGCTTTCCAATATAAGTGCCTGCTTCGGCTGGACAAAAAGTACTGCATGCACAGCTTTTTATTTGGCTGAAGCCAGCACTTGGCCCTATCTGGCTATACCTGGTCTGGTGAACTCCGGCAGGCCGTTCCTCTGCTGGAACAGCCTGCCAGATCATCTAAATGCAGATGTGAGTCAGATAGATGTTAGCTATCTGAGATTATGGAGGGATTAGGAAGGCTTCAAAAAGTTAATAAGAAACTTTTTTGAGATGTCAAAAACCTTTTTTGACAATTTTTGTTCAAATAATTCCCTGTGATAAAGTTAACATTATCTTCTCATCCGGGAGTGACAAACTGCAGTAATTACAATCCCATTATTATTAATTCAATGTGACCTAATAATGTCATAGCCTCAGTGCTCCATATTAATCATTGTAGGGTTACTAGGAGCAGTCTTTGAAGTGAAAATTATTTAACTCTTGCTTTGTGCGATGAAGGCAAACCATATTTAGTACAGACATTTAGGCTAGTGTCCTCAAGTTTAGTTTACTATAGGGAATTTTATTACGAAGGTGTTTGCCTTGTGAATTCATGTATCTATAGGAAAATATCTCTCATTCAAATTAAATAATTAATTCTCATTCAACATAATATTTTTGTGGCAGTTTTTTGTTCTTATAAAAATACAATTTAAATTGATGTGGTTTTACAAGCATTTTGGTGGCGGGTTTTGTCACATATTTTTGGAATTAGATTTTAGAGTAGGAAATTGAGAAAAAAATATTTTTCATCAGACCTCATATCAGACCACCCATACATTTCAGGACATCACATCAGACCCCCATCAGACCTCAGATCAGCCCAGTGTGCCCCCATCAGACCTCAGATCAGCCCAGTGTGCCCCCATCAGACCTCAGATCAGCCCAGTGTGCCCCCATCAGACCTCAGATCAGCCCAGTGTGCCCCCATCAAACCTCAGAACAGCCCAGTGTGCCCCCATCAGACCTCAGATCAGCCCAGTGTGCCCCCATCAGACCTCAGATCAGCCCAGTGTGTCCCCATCAGACCTCAGAACAGCCCAGTGTGCCCCTATCAGACCTCAGATCAGCCCAGTGTGCCCCCACCAGACCTCAGATCAGCCCATTGTGCCCCCATCAGACCTCAGAACAGCCCAGTGTGCCCCCATCAGACCTCAGATCAGCTTATTGTGCCCCCATCAGTCCTCAGATCAGCCTATTTTGCCTCCATCAGACCTCAGATCAGCCCACCCAGCCCCATAACAATAAAATAAAAACCTCTCTTACCTGTCCTGCGCCGCGGCTCTGCTCCGGGTGCAGAGCTCCCCTGGTTTCTAAGGCCGGCGCTGCACTGTCACCTGACTGCGTGCAGCATCAGGTCATAGTGCACGCACTACGTCCTGACGCTGTACGTAGTCAGGACAGTGCAGCGCCGGCCCGGGAAGCCAGAGAAGCGCCGGACCCGGAGCAGAGCTGCTGCACAGGACAGGTAAGAGAGGTTTTTATTTTATTGTTATGGGGCTGGGTGGGCTGATCTGAGGTCTGATGGGGGTGCCGCAGCTAAAACACACAAGTGAGCGCTTCCATAATGGAAGCGCTCACTTGTATTCGCTTTATAAGACGCACTGCAATTTTCCCCCTACTTTTGGGGGAAAAAAGTGCGTCTTATAAAGCGAAAAATATGGTTTATTTTTTTTTGCCTATAGAGAAGTCTATGGGAAAATGGTCAAAAAATACCATACCAGAGCATGCTACAAATTGGAAAGAATGCATGTTTCTACTGCATTTCATAATCCCCATAGACTTATCACTAGCATCTAGTGGCATTTTTTTAATAAAAACTGTTGCAAAAATACTGCTATAAAAACACAGCAGTAATGCAAATGTATACAAATAGCTGTATATGCAACAAGCCTAAAGGAAAAAGGAAATTAGTGTTCTTTGATGTTAGAGGTATAAGGAGGAACTGTAGGATTGAGATTCATATAGGTGTTGAATTATGGCTCCATAAAGTCAATATATCTTGGAACTTGTATGAAATTACTGTATGAAATTACATATATCTTGGAACTTGTATGAAATTACTGTATGACTATTCGCATGATCTCTAAGTTGCTGAGCCACTGCTTAATACCCCCACACAGTAGTTATGCCCCCTCACAGTAGTGCTGCTTGCGTAATGTCCCTTTACAATAATGTTGCCCCCCTTAGTACATACCTTTATGGTAGTGAAGTCCCTTCATATAGTACATGGCAATCTCTTTCTAACAAAGCTAGAACCAGCCCTGTACCTCACATGGATCCAGAGATATCCCCATTCATTGCTCTGCTAGATTTATATTAAGCTGGCAGCTCAAGGGGAGTGTCTTTTCTTCTGCAACTCAGGGGCGTGTCTCAGCTCTCCCTATCACAGCTCAGGGGGCGTGTCCATGCTCTCCCTATCACAGCTCAGGGGGCAGAAGGATAAAAGTGAGCATGTGCGGCCATCTCAGTGAGCCGGTCAAATAAATAAGAAAAAAACAAACAGCAGATGGTGCTATACAGATACATTTTATAGAATAACTCAGTGGCTATGCTAAATTTTTAATTATATGCAATTACAAAAGAATTCAGATTCAGGTGTTGGTTTGAACAAATATTTTTTGTTGGATAACCTCTTTAATAAAATAAAGTCCCTTGGGATGCAGATACAGTTGATGTCGGGACATACAGTATCTCAGCCATTCTGGGACCACGGGACAGCCTGCTGAAATCTGTCCATTGGATCTGGGACAGTAGGGACCTGTGGCAGCACGCAAGTGAGGTGGTGGGTTGTCAAGTTTCATTTTGCACATAAAAGCCTTTTATAGAAACACCATTATACCACTGATGTTCCTATACTCTTTGAGTCAATCATCTACCAATCATACAGGTTTGCTAATCACTTGAGCTGTTAATTTTGCAGTTATTTGTATTATATCATTGTACTTTTATGAGTGTGAAAAAGCCGTTATTTGATGTCATACTAACCTTTAATGGCAAAGTCAAAGCATTTACAGCTTCACCAGTCACAGTATTGTGCTACTGTTGAACTTGAGCGAGTTTGCTTTTTGCAACAGTATGATTGTGTCAGAAATACAGAAAATTAATTAAACTGGAAAATATTCCTCATTTGAGGGCCACCTTTGATCTTTTGCTGCAAGCCTGCAAAATCTAATAATGGTGATTTAAATCCTCTATAATTTGCAAACATTACATTTCCTAAGTAACTGTGTTCAATAATCCTCAATTCGGCTACCACGCAATTCAACCAACCATTCCTAAACCTTTATTCATTTTTAATCCCACAGTTGTTGCCATGGAAATGATCTGAAAAGATATAGCCCTTTAGGCAGATGGGCCTATGGAGGATCTTGGCCTATATAAATCCGTGAATATTTTTAGTATTTTCTAAAAAGACAGAACATATCTTCCAACTAATGATTAATCAGAACAATACACTACGAAGCAAAAAAAAAGTAGTTTAAGATTCACAAATATGCACTGTAAGTTATCAACTAATAGTTGTAAGAGGACGTTTTTATATAGTTGCCTGACTTTACTAAAGAAAACAACTTAGCTCATTACAACTTAAAAATCTATCTTCTAAAGCCCATGGGTAAGCCATAAATGTCATATAAATGTGGGTCTCACCTCGGGTACCCCCACCTATAGGACGACCAACCACCAACCTGCCTGGTAAGTTGTTAGCTGTCCACATCCAGGCAGAGAATGCATGGAGAGCTTGCCAGCTTCTATGGCATGTGGTAGCATGTTGGACATATTGAGGAACCTAAAGTGCCTAACTGAAGACAAGATAGGTCAAAATTAGCTTGATGCAATTAAAGATGTTTTCTGGGACTCAGGCCTCATGCACATGACTGTATTTTCAGTCTGCACACCATGTGCCTGTTCTGCGGCCACACAAAAAAAAATAGAACATGTCCTATTCTCGTCCAGTTTGTGGACAATAATAGGCATTTGTAACATACTGCAGGACCGGGAAAATGTGGGATGCACAAGGTCGGTATCCGTGTTTTGCGGATCCGCAATTTGCGGACCGCAAAAACTGATATGAAATTGTGTACATGAGGCCTTAAAGTGTAAATGTACTTTCAAAAATCTTTTCATATGGCATAGTGACATATCAAAGTTTTTGGATCAGTAGGGGTCCAAATGCTGAGACCCCTGCTGATCTCTAAAATGAGGAAATAAATGTTGTCTCTCCTCATTGCTGAAGACGGACTGGAGACAAGCTCACAGACTTTTTATTGAACCTATCTTCAGCTGCAAGGAGAGACAGTGCTCTGTGTAAGTGATTTTATTTTCTTGTTTTAGAGAAGTCTCCGTACTTGGACACCCAAAGATCAAAGTTTTGTGTCACTATGGCACATCAAAAGTTCCTTGAAAGTACCGTAACATTTTAAATACGGATTAACAATAAGATCAATGGGATACTGGAGAACTAGCATAGCTCCGTACCTTGAGTTCGGCTGAATGGGATTGAGCTTGCAGTACATTTACCAGGTACTATACACTGCATAAAGCTGCATTAGTTCTGTCTCCCCATGGATTCTTTAGCTGGGTTGAGTCAGACCACCACTGATCTAATATTGATGACCTAGTGGAGAACCCTTTTAATAACAAAATGATTCAATTTCTTCTTCAATGTCTTCCCAGAACAAAATAAATGGTACTGAACAGCATACATAACATAGAGGCAGGCCATGTGGCTGCTATGGAGTCTTGAAAGAAGACCAACTTAGTCTACATCCCTTAATAGTGCTGAGATACTATGCTGGGATAGCCTCTGCCAGATTCCAGATTCCTGCCAAAGTAGGGTAGAATTAATAAATTCCAGAAGGTACTATTAAAAAGGTTGTCTGGGTCCAGAGCTAAGACACCAACAAGAGATGATTTATTTTGGCTATTGTCCACATCCTAGCTTTTCCAGGCATTGTTTGAGATAACTAAACCCCCCCCCCCCCAAAAAAAAAAAAAAAAACAGATTATATATTATGCTAGTGATATATAGAGCATGCAGCCATTAAATTGCACATAATATAAGTTAAAATAGCTGAGCTGAATGTATTAGGCTTCAATAAAAAAGGAAATCATTCTCTTTCGAGAAAATATAAATTAAAACTGTGCATGGATTAATATTAAATCAACATTTTGGTTGTTAGTAATAATTATTGTCTTGTAAAAGCATGCAAATATAGATGTAATTAAATCTGAAGCAACTACTATAATTAGGAGTAAAGTGTTCTGAAATAAGCTTGTATTCAATCAACCTTTTATTCCTTAGCATTATTTCTAATTAGAATTATACTTTTATATTTCTTATGACTGCATATGAATTTTAAAGCCTAAATTCACACAATAAAGTCTTATCACCGATAATACTGCCTTAAATGGGTTGTGCAAGAATGGGTCGAGGTTTGGACATTTAGACTGTAACCTTACAGGTGCCACAGCTCACTTTCACTGATCTCCAAATCCCAAACTGTCCCAAGTCATATAGGTAAATGATAAAATTCTGGCTGACTACACCCACCACTAAAGGGAGATCAAGAGCTTACAGTACATATTTATTATTACATTCATAAGTTTTGCAGAATTTCTGCAACTGTTCCATAAAGCTGAATAACAGTTATGAAAATCCAAGAACGTTTTACAGCAATTATGACTTCAGATGTATGGAGCTGAAATTTAGTTTCAGAGATACAGTATCTCACAAAAGTCAGTACACCCATTACACTTAAATATTTTGTATTTTTTCATTGGACAACACTAAAGATATGACACTTTACAATGTAAAGTAGTCAGTGTACAGCTTGTATAACAGTGTAAATTTGGTGTGCCCACAAAATAACTCAACACACAGCCGTTAATGTCTAAACCACTGGCAACAAATGTGAGTACACCCCTAAGTGAAAATGGCCAAATTGTGCCCAAAGTGTCAATATTTTGTGTGGCCACCATTATTTTCCAGCAGTGTCTTAACTCTCTTGGGCATGAAGTTCACTAGAGCTTACTCTTCCACTCCTCCATGATGACATCACAGTGCTGGTGGATGTTAGAGACCTTGCACTTCTCTACCTTCCTTTGAGGATGCCCAACAGATACTCAATAGAGTTTAAGTCAGGAGACATGCTTGGCCAGATCAGCACCTTTACCGTCAGTTTCTTTAAGAAGGCAGTGGTCGGCGTTAAGGTGTGTTTGGAGGCATTATTATGTTGGAATACTGCCCTGCGGCCCAGTTTCTGAGGGGAGGGGATGATGCTCTGCTTCAGTATGTCACAGTACATGTTAGCATTCATGGTTCCCTCAATGAACTATAGGTCCCCACAGCCAGCAGCACTCATGCAGCCCCAAGCCATGACACTCCAACCACCATGCTTGACTGTAGGCAGACTTGTCTTTGTACTCCTCACCTGGTTGCTGCCACACATGTTTGACACTGATCTGACCCAATAAAGTTTATCTTAGTCTCATCAGACAACAGGACATGGTTCCAGTAATTCATGTTCTTAGTCTGCTTGCTTTCAGCAAACTGTTTGTGGGCTTTCTTGTGCATCATCTTTAGAAGAGGCTTCCTTCTAGGATGACAGCCATGCCGACCAATTTGATACAGTGTGCGATGTATGGTCTGAGCAATGACAGGCTTTAGGAGGAGAAAGGAGCAGGTGCCAGCGGATGAAGTCAATAAACAACCAGTTTTATTAGAATAATTAAAGTATTTCTTTACTGAGAGTTGCAGTACAAATAGCAGCATCTTGTACAGTCTTGGGGTATATCACAGAGCTTACTTTTCCCAGTGACTGTATATAGGGAGCAGCAATGATGATAGCAGTAGTTCCTTAGGCTCTTTCTACAGGTGCAAGCAGTCTCAGACTGGGGTGCCTAAGGCCCACCAGTAAAATTTATTTTGGGGGCCCACCATACAGATACATTCAAATATTACCTGCTCATACAGCAGCAAGATGCTACCAGATGATTAAATGTGGGGGTCCCTGCAGCAACTTTGAGAAGGAAGGTCCTGGGGAGAAGAGGACACTGGTAGCTTAACTCTATACCTAGAAGTAATCTCAGCTCTGATCGTGTCTATAATAATAAACTGGGGAGTTTCTTTAATAATCTATCAAGTTTTTTATGAACATAGGCTGGTTGAGGTGCTGTACATTGAATATATGAAATTAAAAACTAAATAAAAACTATTGAAACAGAATATATGCATGTAGTGCAGTAAGTCTACTATGTTATGTGCCAGGGGTGGGAGATTATTTTCCTTAGTGCCCCCATGCAGTAATAACCTTATAACCTGACTGCTCTTTTTTATTCTGTCTTAGTGTGTCCATGAAGTATTATGCCTGCTTAGATAACCCACAAAATACTGTGCCCTTTTAGTGCCTCCATGAAGTATTATGTCCCCTTAGTGCCCCCATGCAACATGATGCACCCTTTGTGCCACCCATGCTTTATGATGCTCCCTTAGAGCCAACCCACTCTGTATTTTGCCCCATTGGTGTCCCCCATAAGTTGTATGTTCCCTTAGTGCCTTCAAATATAATACTTACCTAGCCTCATTAACACAATGAATACAATCTCCCCTCTAATTACAGGCTTCTTCTGCCCTGTGTTGTCTGACCCTTGCAGTAGGTGCAATGTCATCACTATCACACAAAGACAGAAGTGGTCGAATGGAGTATGGTGGAGTAAGTATCCTACGGCTTCACCATCATATTCAACTGCATCCTGAGGACACAGTTACTGTTCGAAGTGGGAATGTTGTAGCCCTCCTAGGATGGCAGAACAGTGCCCAATATCTGGAACTGTTCTGCTGGATCTGGGATGGTTGGAAAGCATGCTGAGGGCTCCATAGGCACTGGCTGGGAAACAATAATCAATATTAATATATTTCTACATTGAAGATCCCTACACAAGTACTTCTGAAGTAAGTGCTGCCGGATGTCTGTAAGTGGCACCTGTAATCCATAAAAAACAGCTTTAAATGTAGAGATTAGAGATGAGCGAGCAGTGAAATATTCGAAATTTCGAAATTCGATTCGAATAGACCGCGATATTCGACTATTCGACCGAATATCGAATCCCATTAAAGTCTATGGGAAAAAAATGCTCGCCACTTGGAAATCTCAATTCGACCACTTGGAGGTCACCAAGTCCACCCTGAAACCTCAGAAAAGGATGCCAACACTGCTGGAATGCAACTGGGACAGCAGGGGAAGCATGTCTGGGTGCATATAACGCGCCCAAGTCGCACTATTACGCCACTATCAAAGCCTCTCAACAATACACTCCAAAGACAATATAACCTCTCTGTAAAGTGAGACCATACAAGGAAACCTTCTTTCCTCTACATTGCCATGGACCCCAAGCCAAACTAGACAAAAAAGAAGATAAAATTCTGCACCCCTTAAAATCACGTTGCCTATGACAACCACAGATGGCATAGGCAAGGGGGAAAGCAATCAAGCCATCACTATTTTTCCCTCTGTGCCATCCCTGCCTTGCCCAGGCACATGTCCCAAAACATCATCCACGCCCGAGTAACACGGTTACTGCAAAAGGCCATTTGACCACCAACACTTTGGTTTGAGGCCGGGGATGCTACATCTCCCTGACAGCACACTGGGTGAATGTTGTGGAGGCGGGGACGGGCAAACCTGCTACCCCCACCCAAGTTTTGGGCCTTGGTTCTGTCTGGATTTCCGCAACCCTTACAGACAGCTCGGCAAACCCCTCCTTCTCCTTCTAGATTTGTTAAATCTGTCCACCACCCAGTCAAGTCCACAAAGTCCAGTCTCGTCGATAGCCTGCAGAAACTGCAGGGACCTCACTCTGACCCTCCTTCCTCCCACCCTGCCCAATGTTATCATCCCAGTGTTCCCACCCATGCAAGAATCGCAGGAGCTATCTGAGGATTTTGTTTGTTCTGATGCCCAAACACTGGAGCAAGCTCCATCTCTAGCTGATGGTGGTGTGGAACGGGCACTAAAGTTTAAAATGATTAGGGACGATGATGAGACACAGTTGCCAGCAAGGGAGGCTGTTGGAGCAAAGTGAGGCAGTGTAAGAGGAGGTGGTTGAGTATGACGAAGTCAGTGACCCGACCTGGCCCAGTGTCATGTCTAGCAGGTAAAGCAGTGGGGATGTTGAGGGATGCGTAGGACCGCAAAAGGCAGGAAGAGGCCGTGGGCTGGCCAGAGGCTCATGGAGAAGGCAGGCTAGAGCCCGCAGGGCCGCATCTCTTCCCTATAACAGGCCCCCACACAAAGCTCTCCCATCGAGGGCTCTTAGGTCCTTGTTGTGAAAATATTTTAATGAGTGCGCAAAGTTAGCTTGAGGTGAGCCCTCGAAAAAATTATATGGAGGCCCAAGAGGTGAGCCCTCGAAAAAATTAAGTGGAGGCCAAAGAGGTGAGACCTCTTAAAAATTGTATTAAGGCCCAAGAGGTGAGCCATAATAAAAATTGTTTGTAGGCCCAAGAGGTGACACCTCTTAAAAATTGTTTGTAGGCCCAAGAGGTGAGCCATGATAAAAATTGCTTGTAGGCCCAAGAGGTGAGCCATGATAAAAATTGCTTGTAGGCCCAAGAGGTGAGCCATGATAAAAATTGCTTGTAGGCCCAAGAGGTGAGCCATGATAAAAATTGCTTGTAGGCCCAAGAGGTGAGCCATAAATATTTTTTTTTTTTTTTTACGGAGCAATTCTGCGGCGGTTAAGGAGGAGGAGGTGGAGGAGGAAATGGCACTTCATACAGATGGCACTTCACTTTTGGCTGCTTTCCACTGTTGGAGAAGCAAAGTCCGGGTCAATCCACTTGCTGTTCATTTTGATTAGCGTCAGCCTGTCGGCACTGTCGGTTGACAGGCGGCTGCGCTTATCGGTTATAATGCCCCCGGCTGCGCTGAACACCCTTTCTGATAGCACGCTGGCGGCAGGGCAGGCAAGCACCTCCAAGGCGTACAGGGACAGTTCCAGCCACGTGTCCAACTTGGAGACCCAGTAAGTGTAGGACGCCGAGGGATCGGGGAGGACAGGGGTACGGTCTGCCAGGTACTCCCGCAACATCCGCCGATACTTGTCCCTCCTGCTGATAGCGGGCCCCGCAGTGATGGAAGTTGCACGAGGGGGTGCCATGAACGTGTCCCACACCTTGGAGAGTGTTCCCCTGGTGGCTGTGGGCCTGATCGATGTTGTGGGACTCTGGGAGACCCTCTCCTCTCTGCCGCCAGCGATGGTGGGTGGGAAAATCTCCATCATGTTCTGCACGAGTTCCCTCTGGTATTCCAGCAATCGATTCGTCCTCTCCTCTACCGGAATAAAAGAGGAGACGTTATCTTTATACCGGGGGTCCAGGAGTGCGAAGACCCAGTACAGTTTGTTCTCCACTATCCGGACAACACGTGTGTCCCGGGAAAAGCAGCCCAGCATGAAGTCAGCCATGTGTGCCAGACTCTGAATAGGCATGACGTCACTGCCCCCACCAGAAGGATCACTTGCCATTTCCTCCTCTTCCTCTTCCGCCTCCTCTCCGCCCCATCCACGCTGAACCAATGGGACGCACACAGCCTGACTGCTACCCTCGCCGCCAGCATCCTCCTCCTCTTCCACAGCCACCTCCACGTCGTCCTCCTCCTCCTCATCCTCATCCCCTCCTCCTCCTGCAACTGCCACCGAGAAGCAGACAAAAGTGTGGTCTGACTGTGTAGCTCCGTTGCGTCTCCTCCTACCCCCGTCTCCTCTGCGTGCAATGCGTTCTCCCTTATTGCGATGAGCGATTCTTTAAGGACGCATAGGAGCGGGATGGTTACGCTCACTATAGCGTCCTCGCTGCTGACCTTCTTGGTGGACTCCTCAAAGATACGCAGTACATCGCATATGTCTGCCATCCATGGCCACTCGTGGTTGGCAAACTGAGGGAGCTGAGTTGGAGGCACGCGTGGATTCATAATCTGGTACTCCATCAATGCTCTCTGCTGCTCACACACCCTGGCCAACATGGAATAGGTGGAATTCCAGCGAGTCGGCAGGTCGCACAACAGCCGATGTTCAGGCAAATGGAGGCGTTGCTGGAGTTTTTTTAAGCTAGCAGCAGCTACAGTTGACTTCCGAAAGTGAGCGCACAAGCGCCGCACTTTCACCAGTAGCTCTGCCAGGTTGGGGTAAGTCTTTAGAAATTTTTGGACTACCAGATTAAAAACGTGGGCCAGGCATGGTACGTGATTGAGTTCGGCAAGCTCCAGAGCCGCCACCAGGTTACGGCCGTTATCGCACACGACCATGCCTGGTCCTAGCTGCAGCGGCGACAGCCACATCTCCGTCTGCTGCAATATGGCGTCCCTCACTCTGGGGCGCTGTGCTTCCTGTCGCCCAAGCTGATGAGCTTAAGCACCGCCTGCTGACGTCTCCCCGCGCCAGTGCTGCAACGCTTCCAGCTAGCGGCTGAGGGCGATGTTAAGGCAGAGGAGGAGGAGGAGGAGGAAGAGGAGGGGGGTTTATCAGAACCCCTGCTGGCAATCTTGGGCGGGGGTGGTAGGTAGGCCGTCTCTCTTTGCGACCCCGTCCCCGCTTCCACAACATTCACCCAGTGTGCCGTCAAAGATGTATCGTCCCTGGCCGCAAGCGCTTGTCCACGAGTCGGTGGTCAAGTGGACCTTTGCGCTGACTGCGTACCTCAGGGCCCGCCTGATGTTACGTGACACGTGCTGGTGCAGGGCGGGGACGGCACTCCGGGAAAAGTAGTGGCGGCTGGGGACGGAATAGCGAGGTGCGGCAGCCGCCATCAGGTCGCGGAAGGCCTGCGTCTCCACAAGCCTAAACGGCAACATCTCCAGGGCCAGCAGTTTGGAGATGTGGCAGTTTAAGGCTTGGGCTTGGGGGTGACTCAAGGCGTACTTCCGCCTGCGGTCGAACGCCTGCGAGATGGACAGTTGATGGGACGAGGAGTGTGAAGGTGCAGGCGAAGATGCGGGGGAAGGGGAGGCAGCAGGAGAAGGCCCCAAAGTAGCTGAGGCAGAGGCAGATGTGGCGGTGTCCTGGCTGGAGGTCTGGACCGCAGTGGCAGCACACAACAAAGGGGAAGAGGCAGTGGCAGGAAGACCTGGCGCAGGTTGTATTGCGTTTGCTCTCTCCCACTCAGCCCAGTGCTTGACTTCCAAGTGACGCCGCATGCCTGAGGTGGTCATATTGCTCTTCTCAGAGCCCCTACTCAGTTTTGAGTGGCAGAGTGTGCAAACCGCGCTCAGTTTGGCATCCGCACAAACATTAAAAAATCTCCACACCACAGAAGTACGAGGCCTCGATGGGGGAGCTTCGCGCGACTGCCTGCTGCCGGGAACAGCTTCGGCCCTGCTGGCTGTGGCCTCACTTCTCTGTCTGGACTGTCCTCTGCCTCTGGACATCCCTCTGCCTGTGGACATCCCTCTGCCTGTGGACATCCCTCTGCCTCTGGACATCCCTCTGCCTCTTGCTGCCTTTTTCGGTGCTGCGCAGACCACCACCTCTCCACTGCTTTCCCCGCTGGACATCACCCCTGGCCAAGTGGGGTCGGTCATTTCGTCATCCACCACCTCCTCTTCCACTTCCTCACTCTGCTCCTCCTCCTGCCCACTGGACATTCCAACAGCCTCCCTTGATGGCAACTGCGTCTCATCATCATCATCGCTCATGATAACAGATGCTGGTTCAGGGTCCACATCAGCAGGAGATGGCGAATACTCAAGTGGTTGGGCATCCTAGGAGGGGTCAAGGGTGGGATGACTCTGTTGGCCAGGTGTGGAGGAAGGAGGGTCAGAGTGAGACTGTGTGGATGACTGGCTGGTGGACAACTGTGTGGAAGCGCTATCGGCTATCCATTGCACCACCTGTTCACACTGCTCAGGCCTCAACAGCGGTGTAACCCGCCCCCTGCTTAACTGTCCCATAAAGGCAGGGATTCTGGATGAGCGGAATCCTGGCTGCCCCTCACCAGCACGCATTGTATCCCCACTGGCTTCAACAAGGCCCCCAACAGCATTTCCGCGCCCCCGTCCTCGTCCACGTCCGATTCCGCTA